>OU015769.1:37696924-37978476 GCA_907173295.1 Fagus sylvatica | reverse complement strand
AAAAACATACACCTACATACAAAAAAGTGAAGAACCTTGAACTCCACTCGCTTTCTTATGCAGTAACAAAGGGTATTTACATTTCAGGCCTTCCTACGTACGAACGTGATTAGGTGCTCCACAATGGTGCAGAACTAACAAAGACAACCAACCCATAGAGAAGTCCGACAAAACAAGTACATCACCAATCATTCCCAAGTCCTCAATATTCTTTGCATCATTATGTGGCATTTCTATGTCGCCTAGCTCCAAAGCCTGGTGTCTATTAAGCCCCACCATCACAAGGTCGTAATTTTTGTCCAAAGATCGAATTGCATCCATCACTTGTGCACTATTCTCAGCCTCGACCTCCCTGCACGCCACGCACGCATTACCAAGGTTCTTGATCTTGAATTCGTCGTACAAAACTTCGTCCATCAACATCTCCATCTCCTCGTCCACCTCCTTCGTCTTTATTTTCTGTCCTTGTCCTATTGTTATTGCTATTGTTATTGCTTTTTCCCTTGCCTTTGCCTTTACGCTTGCCTTTGTGTTTTTCCTCGCTCTCAATTTCTTTCTTGAGATGCAAGGTAATACGCAAGATTGTGAGACTCACGTCGGAATGGCCGGACATGCGCATTGCGTACCCGAGAGCTTGACGGTCATCCTCTCCACCAATGAAAATCACGACGACATTGTAAGAAAATTGACTCGAATTCATGTGACGCGAGCCTCTATCGACTAGAATTCCCACCGTGCACGGTGCATGCATTTGTAAATTAGTATTGAAGGCACGAATTGATGTTGCAACACGGTTGCCTTGGATATGTCTTAGGTTTTCATGGTAGGGAACAATGATGAGAGGGGTTTGTTTGTCTAGAGCGAGCCTGCAAATGTCATCATGCATGCTTTTGTAGGGGACGATCATAGTGAAGAGTTGGACAATGACTGGACCATTGGAGTTCTTGGAGTAGTTTTCAAAGGCACGCAAAATGTGATTCAGAGCCGGCAGAGCTGGTGAGCTTGGAAACCCTTTTCATTTTAGCATTGTAAGGGATGAGGAGTGGAGCGGTTCGACCCGTGAGCTCCACCAAGTGGATTACATAAGCGCAGATGGGGCTTAATTCAGTTGGGTTTGAGGCTTCGAGGAGGTTGATGAGGCTGTGGACATTTTCTTCGTTGTGGACGCAGGAAATGACACGTAATTCAGAGGTGCGTGGTGTTGTATGGATTGTCTTCAAGCGTCTATACTTCTTAGACGAATCGAGTGGTATTTCAGGCTTGTAGAGCATTTCTGTCAATGGCGCTATAATTGATGTAATAGCCAGCGAGGAGAAAACCAGTACAGCGAAAGTTGGCTCATCTATATACTGCAACATTAGGAACACGAATTAGATTAGGTAAGATAAAAAAAAAAATGACCATCTTCAATTTAAACGGATTCTTTATTTTTTTATTCATTTCATATTTCAAAATAATTATTATAAATCTGACATATTATTGTACATTTTTAGAATCAAAAAGTAAAATTTCAACCGTGAAATAAATTTATACCCATTTTAATATTGGTTAAGTATTCGTTCACATCATATATATCACACATCATTTAAATGTGGATATTGACATTTAACAAATTGTGAATGTGTTTACAAATTATGGATATTAATGTTAGCAATTACATAGTGGTATAAAAAAAAGTTGGTCAAATGTGGTGTGAGCTAATCAATAACATTTTCTTTAATATATAGAGATGAAAGAATTGAAAAGGGGTAAAAGGGAAAGAAATGAAGACTCACATGAACCTTCTTCAATCGAAAATAAACTATCATCTCAACTATGCCCTTGCTATTCATAAGGAGGCCAAGCACGAAAGCATATGTGGGCCTTAACTTGAATGCTAGTGAAGCCAGAAAAACTCCCAGAAACTTGGCAAAGTATCCCATAAAAAGAATGAACATGAATATCAAAGAGACCCTCCAATTTTGAATCGAACACAAATCTAATTCAAAGCCCACACGGAGAAAGAACAGTGGCAGAAGAATCTCTGAGACAAAACATTCTGTCTTCTCTACTAAAATTGAACCTAGAGGCGGTCCATCCGGTATGACATAACCTAGAATAAGAGGCCCGTAGATAATGGAAGAGCCCGTAAAGTCAGTGATAAATCCCATGAATAAAACTCCAACTAGTATTAGTACAACGTAGACTTCATCAACCTCTGTCCCTTCGGGTGTTCTCTTGATGACTGAAATCAATGCTGGGCGTATTGCATAGATGGTGAAAAGTACCACTATCGTGCTGGAAACACAAGTCTCAATTGCTTGCTCTAAGTTTGTTTGCTTAGAGGACTGCAAGAACGTAATACGAATGAACCATTGAAACACTTCGGCTCACTAGTGCCGAAGACATTGCTAGATGGCCCAACTCAGAAGTTTATAAGGTTGAGTTCATCTAAGGCATAACCAACCATAGGGAAAAATGTTAAGGATACATTAGCGGAAACAAAGAAAGTTATTACTTTTGGGTGCAATCCAGCTGGAAGGTAATTGAGTTGGGTATAAAAGAGGGATAAGACAGTGACCCAAGGAAGAATGGTGCCTGCTAAACCAATAGTCCAAGCGCTCTTTGAGATCCTGAAGAGCATGGTCATGTCCATTTTCAATGCAATAATGAAGAAAGAATACATTGTACCTATGGTGGCAAATGTATTGAACACCCCCGTCTCATTTGGTGGGAACAATACTTCCCTGATTTTCCCGTTCACCCCTATAAAACTTGGTCCTAAAAGAATGCCACCCTGTTAGGAAGATGAATAAAGCATATGTATCAGTTTAATTTTTCATTTTAATCATATATTATCAGCTTGTATTTACATTAAGGGACTAACAAAATCAACACATTAAAGAAACTAGAATAATTTTAATCATAGAAAAAATGGATGTAATCTTAATTGTGAGATTAAATGGGAAATCAAGGATATATAAATTAATCATTTTAATTAACCAAATTGTCAAATACCAAAAGGAGTTGCAAAAAAAAAATGCTGCAACTTAATTATTTCATATGGTAGTCTTGTTCTCCGGAAAGAAGCATGACAGAGGAACTAGACCAAAAACAAAAAAGAATATGCTGTATTTTCTTGAGGGGGATTTTTTGAGGGATAAACAAACAGTGTATTTTCCAGTTTCATAAATCTTGTGCACTAATTTCATGGATAATGCTCATCCCTATCATTTTGATTTTGTTTAAAACATTACATATGGTATGATTGTACGGTACAGTTTTTTATAACCTCATATTTTTCTAATTACAGAACACTATATATATATATATATATATATACATATATGGGTCATTCTACAATACCCACACTTTTTTTGTGGATATAGTACCCACTCAATTGGTACTATCCAATATAATATTGGTACTATCTTATTTTATATATATATTAATTTAAATAATAAATAAAAATGGTAGGTACCATCATATGTGAAGTAGGTATCATAATATGTGACATTGGTACTATTAATGTGAGATTTTATTTATTAGAAGTACGGTACTCATATGGGTACTGTAGAATTACCCATATATAATAAACTGATGGAAATAAGTTCATCCAAACGAATAAGTAGCATTTTTCCAAAAAATTATTTAAACAAACGAGAAAATAAATTACAAGCAACAAAATCAAATTAATTGTGAAAAATAACACAGATGAGGTAAGAACTTGAAGAGGCATGCATATATACCAGGACACTGCAGATACATTTGGATTGTCTCAAAGGCCTAAGAATAAAGTAAACAACTTTGGACAAGAAGATGCCCATGATGAGTTGGAGAATCAAAACAGGAAAGATGCAATTAAGGGGATTATCTCCAGACCAAATGCCTTTGGACACAACGGGTAATGGACATCCACAAATGAAGTAATCATCTTTTCCCCAGGTTCTCCCTGTGTTCATTTTGCTCACATTAATCAATTAATTAATAGGAGCAAAATGGATATTTGTGTTGTTTAGGAAATTTTTTGAATCTCTCAGCCTAATTCTCCAACCCCTTTAGGAATTCAAGAGTAATAAGGAAATACAATGAAAGAAAGTCAGAGATTTAAGATTTTTAGTTCTTGGCTGTTTTGACGGTTATTACTTATTAGCTTGGAAGCGATGCTGTTGAAGTTGTTGAGACTTGAGAGAGTATGAGTTGTTGAAAAGGTAAAAAAGAAACAGCCATAATTTTGATCCATAGGCTGTCTAAAAGTAGAACTTAAAACAGTAAGTCAGTAACTATATATATATATATATTCCCCATGGCTATGGCCGATTTTATAGCTGAACCACCATGGCAATGTGTTGCCCTATCCCCAGTAATTCTGACGCAAAGAGTCTGGTTGCAAAGGTTACATAAAATTTGTGAAACATCTAATTCGTAATGGGAAAACCAACTTATTAGTCCTAAAGTATATAACAAAAAAGAAAACCGGATTTTATCTTGACAAAAAAAAAAAAAAAAATGAAATATGGTTGAACTCTAAATTAGGGCAATACGGTTAATATCTAATCTCCAAAGATGGAACACGGGTATTGATTCAAATTTTATTTTAAGACTAGATTAACGTTCAAATTAAAAAGGATTTGGTCCAAATGGTTGAAGTTTAGTTGAGGGTAGTCAAATCATGTCCCGGACTGTTATAAAATCGTGTGGGTAAAAAATTTATAGCATGGGATATGAATTGAGTGATAATCAAGTAATGAGATTTTACACACTTTATTTATTTTTTATTATTATTTTTTTGTGATACTAGTACTAATGTGTAACAAACGAATGAAACAGTTAGGCTCGTTTAATATTTTGGGTAAATTATATTTTATACCTTTTATATATGTACTTATATATTTATTTATTATTCTTATATGTTCAGGTAAAGAGCCACCTTAATCATTACTCTTACCAAACCCTGAGGGGTAGCTCAAGCTGATCTGACTTTGGGTATGCTCCCTAATGGTTACTAGTTTGAAATGGTCACTTACCCAAGGCAAAGTCTTGCGCCTATCATGATACATGTGCTAGTAGGGTGTTGTCTGATCCCACTCTTTATAGACAACTTGTTGGGGGTTTAATTTATCTTACCATTACTCGCCTTGATATCAGTTATGCTGTTCATGTTGTTAGTCAGTTTATGACATCACCTCGCACAGTCCATTTTGCAGCTGTCCTTCGAATCTTGAGATATGTGCGTAGTACGATGCATCAAGGACTATTAATGTCCTCTTCATCTAAGCTTGAGCTTAATGCTTACTCTGATTCTGATTGGGCTAGTGATGTTACTGATCGTCGATCTACAACAGGTTTTTGTATCTTCCTTGGTGACTCTTTGATATCTTGGAAGAGTAAGAAACAAACTGTAGTTGCACGCTCCTCAGCTGAAGCGGAATATAGAGCTTTAGCAGACACTACCTCCGAAATTATTTGGCTTCGTAGGTTACTCGAAGATATGGGGGTTGCTATTCCTAGTCCTACTCCACTTCATTGTGATAGCAAGAGCGCGATCCAAATAGCGCATAACGATGTCTTCCATGAGCGCACCAAACACATAGAGATAGATTGTCATTTTATTCGCCACTGGTTGCGTGATGGAGTCATTGTCTTGCCCTTCATTCCTTCTCAGCTACAAGTTGCAGATTTTTTCACGAAGTCTCACTCCACCATTCGCTTTCGATATTTAGTATCCAAACTCCAAATGCTTCCTTCACAACATCTTGAGTTTGAGGGGGGATGTTAGTTTATAATAATATATGTATTTATTTGTTAGTTAGTTGGGCTTAATAACATGGGCCCAGCCCTTGTATATTGTATATAAAGGTTCCTAACCCTAATAATATGTAGCACCGTTTGTTTATACAATTCACTGCTTGCACAGTTCACAACGTGTCCCTCTGAGATTAGTCGAGGTGCACTTATCTACAGAACGCTGGTCCGAATACCTAAAGTTATAAAAAAAAAAAAAAAAAAAATCATTACTCTTACCACAACCTTCTATCAGAATGTCCCATGTTGACAATTAAGAGTTTGTCACTAGTTTTAGACACTATTACTCTGTTTATTGTCACGAGGATAGCAATAGAATAGCAGATTTAGTTGTTTATGCATGTAATTGTTCTAACTTCTAACATTGATACTTGGCCGGATGACCTCGTCAGTTTTCATCCATTGTTTACATAATGATGTTTCTAGTTTAATGCAATAATATTTGCCGCTTTATTTTTTATTTTTAAAAAAGCTTAAACTTGAATTTAAAACTACAAAGTAAATCTTATAGTTTTAGTTTTTACAAATCAAACCATTTTAAATCGTATGCTTTAATTTGTAAAATTCTTAAAATTTTGATTTTAATTTAAAACTTGGAATCACTTATTCTTGTCTTCTATGTTAATTCACTTCTGTCAAGAAATAGTGGATTTTACACATTTATTCAATAGGAGGTATTGTGTGAAATCATATCACTTGACACTTGGGATATAAAACTTCAAATCCCACACTTCAACTACTCGAAGAAATGTCAAACAAAATTTTACACTACAACTCCAATGAAAGAAGAAGATAAAATAATGAGCTACAGCAAATTCATAGCCTTCTTTGGTTTTCCTACCAAACCTATATTGCTACCTCTATTTTTCCTGCCAAATTTACACATTGGAAACAAAGCAACAAAAAGAAACCTTTTAAGTGTAGCCAAATATGTCAACAACTACTTCATGAATTATAAGACAGTTATATTATTATCAACAAACACTTGATATGCATATACTATAAGGCAGAGGAAAATCAAATACAATGAACCCAACTTACCACAAACAAATCAGCAGGGTAAAATGAACCCTTTGAATATTCTTAACAAGTGCCTAAGCTAAGATTAAGACCCTCCAATTTTCAGAATTGAAAAAATGATATTAGAGATTATGATGTGTGCGTGTGAGAGAGAGAGAGACAGTATCTCTGTCTCATTTTGGAATATCTCTTTCGATTTTCTTTCGTTTGCACACGACACGACTTTGCAACAAGAGGTGTTCTATATTAATGTATTTACATACATTGACTACCCCGAAAGTTGCATGTATTCGCAAATTTGTCTACAACCTGAAAATATTTTCAATATGGTGGCACAATTTAATGAGTAATCTACGTTGCTTTTCTATCTTCACAATTTTGATTAAAATAAATTGGTTTTTGATAGTAAGTAAAATAGTTGGTATTAGTAGATACAAAAATTATTCATAATTTATTGACATGGTAAGATGTGATTGATGTAACATCACTTTTATATAAACACAATTATTGACAACGTATTATTTCAATAATTATAAAATATGGTTTTTTTTTTTCTTTTTACTAGACTTATTATAGATATAATGTTTTCTTTGTAGAATCTGACATGCATGGCTATGAGGATAACTTTTATTGTGATTAACATCTATTTTTTTAGTTAAATGTTTAATTTGACTAACACCTCTGTGTCATGGTGGGCTATAGCCTATATATACTATAATTATTATTATTTTATTATTTTAAAAAAAATTATCTTCTTTATTACCAACAATTAGTGTTGTTACTTAAATTATTTATTGAAATTGTCTACGTGACACTTTATCCATTATTATAATTTCTTAAAAACCTTTTCAATTCTTATAAGGAAAATGATAAATCTAAAAAAGAAAAAATTATAAACTTTGAAATTAATACAAATGTGCGTGCTAACCTCTCACATTACATACCCCAAGACTTTTAACTAAATAACTGAATCTTTTTTTTTTCTTCCCCTTTTTCATTTGTTGAAAAATGATCAATTTGAGATGAAATGTGATGATGTGTAAAAATCAGCATGGTCGTTCGACGGATGATCTCTCTGATGGAAGACCTGAAGAAATGAAAAATAATGAAGACAACAGGAGAACATTGGTGGGGTGCCGGCCAAATTTCCTCCGATGCCTTTGTCAGAGATTTGGAGAATAATCAACAGGTAGGTAAAAGTGTTTAGGCTAATGATTGTGCATACCTGGTCTTTTTCTGTTCGGAGGTTTTTATAGATGCTCCAGAAAGTAGCCGTTGGACTCCATTTATTTCAGTCTTTATTTGGCTTGAATGTTGGTCTTTATGGAGGCGGTTACAATATCTATGGGATATCATCTTTAATGGATTGTAACGTTTTTGTCATTTAATTCCGCCTATAAAGACATTCATTGATGGGTCGTTTTAAGGAGACAACTGTCGTCCATAATGACGACGACATTTAGGGTCGTCCTTGTATATGTTCCTCATGACGGACGGCTCTATATACTTTGTCCGTCCTTTAGGTGACAGACCTATCAGAGAGAGTCTAACAATGTATAGATTGTCACATCATTTAAAATTTTAAAGAATATGACAAACTGTACAATGTTAGATTCTCGAAATAAAATCTTAACCATGAAATTAACAAATGGAGAGATTTTTAAATGGAGAAGATATTATTCCTCATTTGCTAGGCTACTAAAGACTTGGTCCTTCAATTGTATTAAGTAGAGAAATCCGAATTCTTTTCAAGGTAAGAATATGTTACACACTTACACTAGAATGAAACAATAGCAAAAAGATCAAAGATGAGAATTCATTTTATACTTCATTCTAAAAAAACATACACCTAAATACAAAAAAGTGAAGAACCATGAACTCACTCACTTTCTTATGCAGTAACAAAGGGTATTTACATTTCAGGCCTTCCTACGTACGAACGTGATTAGGTGCTCCACAATGGTGCAGAACTAACAAAGACAACCAACCCATAGAGAAGTCCGACAAAACAAGTACATCACCAATCATTCCCAAGTCCTCAATATTCTTTGCATCATTATGTGGCATTTCTATGTCGCCTAGCTCCAAAGCCTGGTGTCTATTTCGCCCCACCATCACAAGGTCGTAATTTTTGTCCAAAGATCGAATTGCATCCATCACTTGTGCACTATTCTCAGCCTCGACCTCCCTGCACGCCACGCACGCATTACCAAGGTTCTTGATCTTGAATTCGTCGTACAAAACTTCGTCCATCAACATCTCCATCTCCTCGTCCACCTCTTCGTCTTTATTTCTGTCCTTGTCCTTGCTGTTGTTATTGCTTTTTCCCTTGCCTTTGCCTTTACGCTTGCCTTTGTGTTTTTCCTCGCTCTCAATTTCTTTCTTGAGATGCAAGGTAATACGCAAGACTGTGAGACTCACGTCGGAATGGCCGGACATGCGTATTGCATACCCGAGAGCTTCACGGTCATCCTCTCCACCAATGAAAATCACGACGACATTGTAAGAAAATTGACTCGAATTCATGTGACGCGAGCCTCTATCGACTAGAATTCCCACCGTGCACGGTGCATGCATTTGTAAATTAGTATTGAAGGCACGAATTGATGTTGCAACACGGCTGCCTTGGATATGTCTTAGGTTTTCATGGTAGGGAACAATGATGAGAGGGGTTTGTTTGTCTAGAGCGAGCCTGCAAATGTCATCATGCATGCTTTTGTAGGGGACGATCATAGTGAAGAGTTGGACAATGACTGGACCATTGGAGTTCTTGGAGTAGTTTTCAAAGGCACGCAAAATGTGATCAGAGCCGGCAGAGTTGGTGAGCTTGGAAACCCTTTTCTTCTTAGCATTGTAAGGGATGAGGAGTGGAGCGGTTCGACCCGTGAGCTCCACCAAGTGGATTACATAAGCGCAGATGGGGCTTAATTCAGTTGGGTTTGAGGCTTCGAGGAGGCTAATGAGGCTGTGGACATTTTCTTCGTTGTGGACACAAGAAATGACACGTAATTCAGAGGTGTGTGGTGTTGTATGGATTGTCTTCAAGCGTATATACTTCTTAGACGGATCGAGTGGTATTTCAGGCTTGTAGAGCATTTCTGTCAATGGCGCTATAATTGATGTAATAGCCAGCGAGGAGAAAACCAGTACAACGAAAGTTGGCTCATCTATATACTGCAACATTAGGAACACGAATTAGATTAGGTAAGATAAAAAAAAAAATGACCATCTTCAATTTAAACGGATTCTTTATTTTTTTATTCATTTCATATTTCAAAATAATTATTATAAATCTGACATATTATTGTACATTTTTAGAATCAAAAAGTAAAATTTCAACCGTGAAATAAATTTATACCCATTTTAATATTGGTTAAGTATTCGTTCACATCATATATATCACACATCATTTAAATGTGGATATTGACATTTACAAATTGTGAATGTGTTTACAAATTATGGATATTAATGTTAGCAATTACATAGTGGTATAAAAAAAAGTTGGTCAAATGTGGTGTGAGCTAATCAATAACATTTTCTTTAATATATAGAGATGAAAGAATTGAAAAGGGGTAAAAGGGAAAGAAATGAAGACTCACATGAACCTTCTTCAATCGAAAATAAATGATCATCTCAACTATGCCCCTGTTATTCATAAGGAGGCCAAGCACGAAAGCATATGTGGGCCTTAACTTGAATGCTAGTGAAGCCAGAAAAACTCCCAGAAACTTGGCAAAGTATCCCATAAAAAGAATGAACATGAATATCAAAGAGACCCTCCAATTTTGAATCGAACACAAATCTAATTCAAAGCCCACACGGAGAAAGAACAATGGCAGAAGAATCTCTGAGACAAAACATTCTGTCTTCTCTACTAAAATTGAACCTAGAGGCGGTCCATCCGGTATGACATAACCTAGAATAAGAGGCCCGAAGACAATGGAAGTGCCCGTAAAGTCAGTGATAAATCCCATGAATAAAACTCCAACTAGTATTAGTACAACGTAGACTTCATCAACCTCTGTCCCTTCGGGTGTTCTCTTGATGACTGAAATCAATGCTGGGCGTATTGCATAGATGGTGAAAAGTACCACTATCGTGCTGGAAACACAAGTCTCAATTGCTTGCTCTAAGTTTGTTTGCTTAGAGACTGCAAGAAGTAATACGATGAACCATTGAAACACATCGCTCACTAGTGCCGAAGACATTGCTAGA
This sequence comes from Fagus sylvatica, assembly GCA_907173295.1. Taxonomy (NCBI): domain Eukaryota; kingdom Viridiplantae; phylum Streptophyta; class Magnoliopsida; order Fagales; family Fagaceae; genus Fagus; species Fagus sylvatica. The sequence continues at coordinate 37,967,457 of OU015769.1, read as the reverse complement.
TGGCCCAACTCAGAAGTTATAAGGTTGAGTTCATCTAAGGCATAACCAACCATAGGGAAAAATGTTAAGGATACATAAGCGGAAAGAAAGAAAGGGATTACTTTTGGGTGCAATCCAGCTGGAAGGTAATTGAGTTGGGTATAAAAGAGGGATAAGAGAGTGACCCAAGGAAGAATGGTGCCTGCTAAACCAATAGTCCAAGCGCTCTTTGAGATCCTGAAGAGCATGGTCATGTCCATTTTCAATGCAATAATGAAGAAAGAATACATTGTACCTATGGTGGCAAATGTACTGAACACCCCCGTCTCATTTGGAGGGAACAATACTTCCCTGATTTTCCCGTTCACCCCTATAAAACTTGGTCCTAAAAGAATGCCACCCTGTTAGGAAGATGAATAAAGCATATGTATCAGTTTAATTTTTCATTTTAATCATATATTATCAGCTTGTATTTACATTAAGGGACTAACAAAATCAACACATTAAAGAAACTAGAATAATTTTAATCATAGAAAAAATGGATGTAATCTTAATTGTGAGATTAAATGGGAAATCAAGGATATATAAATTAATCATTTTAATTAACCAAATTGTCAAATACCAAAAGGAGTTGCAAAAAAAAATGCTGCAACTTAATTATTTCATATGGTAGTCTTGTTCTCCGGAAAGAAGCATGACAGAGGAACTAGACCAAAAACAAAAAAGAATATGCTGTATTTTCTTGAGGGGGATTTTTTGAGGGATAAACAAACAGTGTTTTTTCCAGTTTCATAAATCTTGTGCACTACTTTCATGGATAATGCTCATCCCTATCATTTTGATTTTGTTTAAAACATTACATATGGTATGATTGTACGGTACAGTTTTTTAAAACCTCATATTTTTCTAATTACAGAACACTATATATATATATATATAGGTCATTCTACAATACCCACACTTTTTTTGTGGGTATAGTACCCACTCAATTGGTACTATCCAATGTGATATTGGTACTATCTGATTTTTTATATATATTAATTTAAATAATAAATAAAAATGGTAGGTACCATCATATGTGAAGTAGGTATCATAATATATGACATTGGTACTATTAATGTGAGATTTTATTTATTAGAAGTACGGTACTCATATGGGTACTATAGAATTACCCATATATAATAAACTGATGGAAATAAGTTCATCCAAACGAATAAGTAGCATTTTTCCAAAAAAATTATTTAAACAAACGAGAAAATAAATTACAAGCAACAAAATCAAATTAATTGTGAAAAATAACACAGATGAGGTAAGAACTTGAAGAAGCATGCATATATACCAGGGCACTGCAGATATATTTGGATTGTCTCAAAGGCCTAAGAATAAAGTAAACAGCTTTGGACAAGAAGATGCCCATGATGAGTTGGAGAATCAAAACAGGAAAGATGCAATTAAGGGGATTATCTCCAGACCAAATGCCTTTGGACACAACGGGTAATGGACATCCACAAATGAAGTAATCATCTTTTCCCCAGGTTCTCCCTGTGTTCATTTTGCTCACATTAATCAATTAATTAATAGGAGCAAAATGGATATTTGTGTTGTTTAGGAAATTTTTTGAATCTCTCAGCCTAATTCTCCAACCCCTTAAGGAATTCAAGAGTAATAAGGAAATACAATGAAAGAAAGTCAGAGATTTAAGATTTTTAGTTCTTGGCTGTTTTGACGGTTATTAGCTTGGAAGCGATGCTGTTGAAGTTGTTGAGACTTGAGAGAGTATGAGTTGTTGAAAAGGTAAAAAAGAAACAGCCATAATTTTGATCCATAAGCTGTCTAAAAGTAGAACTTAAAACAGTAAGTCAGTAACTGTATATATATATATATATATTCCCCATGGCTATGGCCGATTTTATAGCTGAACCACCATGGCAATGTGTTGCCCTATCCCCAGTAATTCTGACGCAAAGAGTCTGGTTGCAAAGGTTACATAAAATTTGTGAAACATCTAATTCGTAATGGGAAAACCAACTTATTAGTCCTAAAGTATATATCAAAAAAGAAAACCGGATTTTATCTTGACAAAAAAAAAAAAAAAAAGAAATATGGTTGAACTCTTCTTTTTTTTTTTAGATAAAATATGGTTGAACTCTAAATTTGGGCAATACGGTTAATATCTTCTCTCTCCAAAGATGGAAAACGGGTACTGATTCAAATTTTATTTTAAGACTAGATTAACGTTCTTGAGCTGCTTGTCTAAATTAAAAAGGATTTGGTCCAAATGGTTGAAGTTTAGTTGAGGGTAGTCAAATCATGTCCCGGATTGTTATAAAATCGTGTGGGTAAAAAAATATGGAAATAGTTTTCCTCTAATCTGGTTTGGAGGAATTTTCCTCCAATCCACTATATGGTAAGTAAATAGACCATCTACATGTACTTTTAGTTACATAATCTTTTTAATGAGTCGTGTGACTTTTTCAAATAATACATGTGGATAGTCTATTTAATTGACACGTAATGGGTTGAAAAGAAAATTCTTCCAAAACGGTTTGGAGGTAAACTATGTCCAAAAAATATATAGCATGGGATATGAATTGAGAGGTCTTCCACCTGATAATCAAGTAATGAGTTTTTTTTACATTATTTTTATTTATTTATTTTTTAACCAGTAGTAATTGTAACGACCAAACTAAACAGTTTTTAGGCTCGTTTAATACTTTGGGTAAATTACATTTTATACCTTTTATATATGTACTTAAATATTTATTTATTAGTCCTATATGTTCAGGTAAAGAGCCACTTAATCATTACTCTTACCACGACCTTCTATCAGAATGTCCCATGCTGACAATTAAGAGTTTGTCACTAGTTTTAGACACTATTACTCTGTTTATTGTCACGAGGATAGCAATAGAATAGCAGATTTAGTTGTTTATGCATGTAATTGTTCTAACTTCTAACATTGATACTTGGCTGGATGACCTCGTCAGTTTTCATCCATTGTTTACATAATGATGTTTCTAGTTTAATGCAATAATATTTGCCGCTTTATTTTTTATTTTTAAAAAAGCTTAAACTTGAATTTAAAACTACAAAGTAAATCTTATAGTTTTAGTTTTTACAAATCAAACCATTTTAAATCGTATGCTTTAATTTGTAAAATTCTTAAAATTTTGATTTTAATTTAAAACTTTTAAATCTAAATAACATAATTTATGTCAAAAGTTTTATAACTTAATGATGTTTACTGATTTTCTTTACATTAAGAACCGGAGTTCAAATCCCCTTTGTACCGTGTTGAATTATAAAAATAAAAGCAAAGAACGTAATTTGTAACCTCTCAATTCTCATAAAGTAAATAGATTATATGTTAGTTTGTTATATTAGTCTAGACAATGATTTTTAGCTCAAATGACATATTTTAATGTTTCCAGTGAAAACGCACATATTGCTAATCTCACTGATTCACTTAAAATGTATTAAGGAAAAAATAATCCAGCCGAGGCAGAAAGTGATATGGTCAAGAATCTATATCCACTAAAAATGGGGTCGACTAATGATTAATTAATTTTAAAAAAATAAAAATAAATAAACCTACATGGGGCCGATTTAAATAAACATAGGATCACATTAAACGGTTGCAACCGAGACACATGCTTGTAACTTTACTATTCTGGATGACTCCATTTGGTTCTCAAATATCAACTGTAGGTAGGTACTACACCATTTCATCCAAACAAAAAAAGTAGGTGACTACACCAGAAAATTAAAGTGTAAAATCCAAAATGGATTCCGACTTCTAGAAAAGGTTTGACTTTGACCTGGCTCCATATGGAAAGGTGTATCGCATTTTAGGAAAGGATATTTCTCCAAACTAACTTTAGAGAAAAATTGTTCCAACTAAATGACAATTCAACTAATGATGTATGTATTATATTATATGATCAAATTATTATTTACAGTAGTTTAAATGGTTAATAAATTATATCATTATAACCAATTTTGTGGAAGATCATTTTGAATTGTCACACAATAAATTAGAGAAATAAAATTGTCTTATAATTTTTTGGTAAAGAATCTGTTCTTAGGCAGAGTTGTTGGGTCTATCAAAGATTCGTCTTCAGTGACAGGTCTCCAACTTGTAGAAAACTAGTTGCTACCCCAAGGGAAATTAATTTCAACAAGAAAAAATTAACTAATAAGTATTATAAATAAAAAGTTAAATTAGAGAATTTTTTTTAAAAAAGAATCTACCTAGTTCAATTAATTAAACTTTGTATAGAGAAGATTAAAAATAATTTGATCAAAATTTATTTAGTTCAAAAGAAAATAAGTTGGTTGAAACTAATATTGTTTTAAAACTATTTATAACTCTAAAAATGAAATCACGTACTAGTAAATAAGCGGGACATTCAAATAAGCAATATATCAAACCCAATGGGGTAGTCTAATGATAAGACGAGCGGTATTATGCACATAAAAAAGTGTAAGTTGAGAGTTTGACATCCCATAATATCGAATCTTTTTAAGGCCACCTAAGATCATTGGGTTTGGTAATTACCTGGTGTGTGTGAGACAAGGAATTACACGTGCCATGAAATTAGTCAAAACAAAACTTTGGATACTCATATTATAAATAAATAAAAACAAAAACTATGCATCTTCATAGAACGTTAATGAACAAACTTTTATAATGGAGTTTGATGGAATACTTTTTTTTTTTTTAATACCCAAACCCTTTTGATTACAGTTCTTTTTTCTTTCTTTTTTCAAAGAAAGATTAGATCATTAGGAGGGGAGAGGTTTGAAGTTGATTATGTGGACTTTCAAAATTTTATGTGTCAAGATTATAATAAGTCAATCATAAGTTAGAAAGGGAACTTATTTTCTGTTTGCTTGGGATGATGGAAAAGTTAGAGGATCGAAAGAAAAAATAAAATAAAATCAATCGTGTGTACGATTCAGAGATGAAAAAAATGAAATGATGAGAAGAGTAATTTATATAATTTTATAATATTCATGTAAAATAAAATAAAATAAAAATTATATAGAATGATAAAAGATAAAGAAGTCTTTCGACTCCAATGCCATAAAGTCCCCCACATCTTCTCTTCAGATTTCTAACATTTTGTTAGGCCAGGTGAAAAACCTAAGGCCCCACTAGGTTTTCTCTGTTCTTTTTTTTTTTCAACCAAACAATATTTTCCTTCCTATTTCTCTTATTTATTTTATTTCATCATTGTTTTCCACTCAACCAAATAAATCCTTAATTACATGAGCTTTCAACTCCTTAGGTGTTAATAGCAGAATAACTCAAACCTTATATTAAAGGCTTTTGTTATATATAAAATTACTTTATCATAATCATGCAACTTTAAGTGTTCAAATTATTCCTCCATGAATATTTAAATAAATATTAAGATTAAAATACTTAAAGTAAATAATTCTAACCATAAAAATACCATTCCGGGAAGAAGAACCCACTTCACGGTGACCAAATTGTAGGCCGAAGTACACGACCCGTCCGCTTTCAAATGGCTTGCCTTTGTACCTTTTTTTGGGTCAAATTCGTACTTTCAAACATGAATTGACTAATGGCTGATGACATATACACGATAAGCACACTAAAAGCACAAGATAAGTTCGCACAAAGTTTTGACACGTGACAAGATAATGTTGGCAATACGTGGCTTACATGCAAGTTCGGAATGGCTAAGTACTAGTTTGGTTCATGAGGAAGAAGGAACATTGAGCCAGGATTTTTTTTTTTTTGAATGAATCAGAAATATTTTATTGAATGACCAATTGTCATGAAGTTTGAGCCAGAAGTTCGGGGTAAAGGAGTGGGACATGAGAAGGGCACGTTTTATGTTGCTATGATCTACACGTTTACTACTATGTGCCCTTTAATTGAATAAATTGTAATTGAGATGGGGTGCTGTAATAATTTTAGACGGTAATATTGAAAATTGAATTTTTTATTTTTTTTTATTTTTTTTTATATATACTAACAAATTATTAAAAAGAAAATTTTTATTTAGATGATTGAATTGAAAAAACAATTTTTAATTTCAATAGTTTAAATTTATTGTTGGATACAATAATTTATTACAAATGGTTTCAATGGATGGTATTCCAAATCTACAACAGAGTTGGGATGTCATCATGTGACACAGCATAAACAATAGGTGGGAAGATTAGGACAAACAAAAAAATATTCATTGTTAGAAACCAAAATGTTTTTTTTTGTTTTTGGTTTTTTATATACAATTGGTTGAGATAGCAAAATATGATTTAATATGTACTTATAAGCAACATCATTTTAATTATACATCAATAATTTAAATACATATAAAAAATGTGATAATCAACTTTTAGTGATGATTTTCAACATACTCCTACTCTTTTGTTTTTTTAATTTATAATTGAGTTTATTGAAACGAATCATGGTAAAGAAAAACATTCTCCATCTCACATATCCGTTCTCAAAACATAACAAGGAAAAGAGGAGATGTAAAACCTTCCTTTTTTATTACAACAAAAGGTTTAACAAGTAATAGAGTAAGTTAATGAATAAATTTTTTTAAGCACACGCACAGTTCTTTAAATAGAGGCAAAATTTAAAATTATAATATGATCATACTTTGAGGAAAACCTTCCTTTTTCGTTACAATAAAAGGCAATGTGATGATAGTTTGTTTACTTCTTCTTTTTTTCTCCTATTGTCTTACTTTTACATTATGTGTGAAATTTGATAAACTCATACTTATATAAATGTAGATTTTACCAACTATAATGAAATGGTAGTTTAAATTTGCTCATATTAAATACTGCCCTTTTACTTCAAGAATCTCAAGATCATTATTATTCTATATATGTTACCATAAAGTAAATCAATGCGTTGAGGTTGTAACTTAGATTAATTTTTTGTTGCTGGTCATGTCTATGATTAGACAATGTTGTGCCAAATATGAAACATGTTAAATAAGTAAAAAAAAAAAAATATATATATATATATATAAATAAAGCTTGCCCTTAAAAAAAAAAAAAAAAACATCAGGAGGTTTTTTGTTTTCCCTTTCCTATTTTTTTTTTTTTGTTTGGATAAGTAAGGATCTCAGTAGTATAGCTGGACACAAACAAGAAAGCGATTCAAAATAAAATCGAGTGGCTCGGGAAGCTTCGAGTAACACGTGCCGCAAAGTACGCGGTCTGTAGCGCTATGTGCCTACGTCATAATACCCCCACGCACAATAAAAAAAAAAAATTAGAAATATCTAGAGAAAGCCTATAAATAAGCGTCTCTGACTCTTTGCTCATTCTCACAGAGCTTTCTGGACTCCAATTCCTGCTAGAAAAAACTAGAAGCTCACTCTCTGTCTCTCTCTCTCTCAAAAACACATCAAACATTCAAACCCCCACGCATTCATTCACCGCTAACAAAATTATCAGTTCTGAAACGCCGCGTTTTGGTTGAAAGTAGGAGATTACAGTCACTGAAGTGTTCCTTCTTTGATTGGGATTTCATCAGAGAGAGTACTACTCAGAGGTACGTTAATCTTTTAAGTTTTAAAATTCCCTAATCGTTTATTGGGTTTTCTTTATTTTTTCTGGGATTTCTTGCAAAAGGGTTTGTGATTTTTTTTGGTGTTTGGGAAATTAATAAATTCCGTTACGGTGAATCTTTGGGTTTCTCACTTTCTTGTTTTTCCGTTAAATTGGGGGCATTATTGGAATTTTGTTTTTGTGTTATAAATTTTTTTTTTTAGTTCAATTCCTTGCTATTGTGTGTAACTGTTTCCTGCTTGTGTTTGGACTTATTTTTAAGCATTGTTTTGGTTGTTGATTATTTTTCAGGGTTTACTTAATTGGGGTTTATGCTTTGGCAGTGGTTTTTGTTGTTGATTATTTTTCAGGGTTTAATTAATTGGGGTTTATGCTTTCGCAGTGGTTTATGTTGTTGATTATTTTTCAGGGTTTAATAGGGGTTTATGCTTTGGCAGTGGTTTTTGTTGTTGATAATTTTTCAGGGTTTAATTAATTGGGCTTTTTGCTTTAGTGCAGATTCTGAGAAGTTGGATTTGATTATTGAGTTCAGAGAATAGCAATCTCTTTGATTGCTCTTGATTGTTGCTTGAAAGGTTGCTTTGGCCTGAGTTCTGAGTTGCTGTTGCAATATTGTATATATTGCAAAGATGGGTACTTCTGCTCAAGGTGCTAATGAGAAATCCGTGCCATTGGATTCTTCAAGGAAGAGAAAGAATAGAGGAGATGGATATGTGGCTGAGACACTGGCCAAGTGGAAAGAGTATAATGCCCGGGTCGAATCTGGCAATGATAAGACTAAACGCGCTTGTAAAGTTCCGGCCAAAGGGTCGAAGAAAGGCTGTATGAAAGGAAAAGGAGGGCCTGAGAATTCGCAATGCAATTACAGAGGGGTTAGGCAGAGAACATGGGGTAAATGGGTTGCTGAAATTCGGGCGCCGAATAGGGGAAAGAGGCTCTGGCTTGGCACTTTCGATAACGCAGTTGAAGCTGCCTCTGCTTATGATGAAGCTGCTAGGGCTATGTATGGTGTGGCTGCTCGCCTAAACTTTCCAGATATGGATTATAGTTCTGTTTCTACAACGACAACGAACCAATCCGAGATTTCTGCTCATGAGGAGAGTTATGTTAATTCTGTTTCCCCCATTATGAAGAATGAGGAGGATGTGGAAGGCGATTCGAGAATTCTGCATTCTGCACTCAAGACTGAAGCTGCCATCCCAAATGGTGTGATGGGGATAGAAGCAAAGGATGATTTTGGCGTGATGAATTGTTTTGGGGATAATGGACAGGATTACTGGCCAAGTTTGTCTGCCAATGAATTGTTTGATGTTGAAGAACTTATGGGCCTACTGGATGATTACCCTCCTGGCAACACAGAATCGGTACTGGGTTTTGGCTATGATAGTGATCAACTAGGATTCCCTTGGCAGCAATCAATGTGAAAAGCCATCATATGAGTTGCAGAATCCAGATTTTAGATATTGATAGACTTCTATTCTTTTTTGCTGACTGAGCTGATTCTCTACCACTTTTAGATTGGGGAATTCAATTTGTTTCCACTTATAGAACACACTTTGTATTTGCTAACTGTTTTTACTGTACATTTAAAATCTTCTTATTCTTTTGTTATCTTCTCACTTCATATTCAATTTTTTTCTGATGGAACTTCTTTCATACTCGTTACTTTCTTTCTTTCTTTTTTTTTTCTTTTTCTGATGGAACTTCTTTCATACTTCGCATAGGTGAGACAAGACTCATAATAAAATGATTGCAATATTGCTGATTATATTGCACGCATCTCTCTTGATTTTGAAGTTCATAAATGGCAACCACTAGTTATTTTATTTTATTTTTTCCAAAGAACTCAATACTTGGCTAGTAGCTAACATCTATAATTTCCAAGCTTTTCAAAAAAAAGTGAGCAATATTAGCAATCCAATGAATAATTTCCTTAAAACTCGGTAGAGGTATTAAGTCCGAGCTATTGCCTGAATTGTGATGCAACAGCTGCTATGGACGCACCCCCTTGTGAGAGTTTGGGCTGCACTCAGCTACTCTCTAATTGAGGATAAAATAGGCCATGTTTGAGCCCAGTCTAGGTCCAATAGGAATACTTAACGAGGCCAGTTGTAGTCGCGGCCCACATGTTGACATAATGTCCTTTTGTGGGGCTGAAAAAATAACTTGCGGGCATGCTGACGATAAATTATATCAGCATGGCAAGATTTATCCAAATGTATCCTTGGATGCGTAATGCACTAATGCGTTAGTTGAGCTCATTACCATAAGTTCATCATGTGCCAACTGCCAGGGCTTTGATGGTTTCAACAAAATGGGTGATCTTTAGGGAAAAAAAATACCTATTCAAATGGAAAAAAATAAAATAAAAAATACTATGAATGCACAGAATCATGAGCTAAAAAGTTGTAACTATCATGTCAAATGGAAAAAAACAATAAACCCATGGAAAAGAAACAACAAATTTGCAGCTCAGCTGCAGCAGTACTTCCAAAATGAGTGATTATTCAGTAATTCAAAACTACAAATAAATATGTAGTCTCCCTCTTACATAAATTATGGGTTTCACCACATGATGGATGAAGGGTGAGTTTTACTAATTAAATTCATAATCGCATTTCTCACAGAGAAACAGGACTACATATTTATTTGTAGTCTAGAACTACTAAATAATTTTCTCGTAAGCATCTCATTAATTCTTTTTCCAAAATAAAATAATTATTAAAATTCAATGACAAAAATGAAATTCAAGCAAAGTTTAAGGGCGAAAATAATAATTTTTATTTTATCTTATTGGGGCCTTAGGCCAAGGCCTTGAGCTATCCCTAATTAGTTGGCGTATTGTAAAAATTGTATATTAAACAATCATAGCTGATACACTCCTCTCTCCTTCAGATACCAAATGCTTCCCTAAGTCCTCACCTCATTCACTCAATGAGACCTAACCAATGGCCCACCACAACTCATGCAACATGACAAATAACTCTAGGTTTACTAGAATTTATTAGGTAGAGGGTATGATAACATATTATTTTCAAAATAAAAGAATTTTCAAAGTTTAGGCCTGCGCGACCGGCCCTCACCTCCGTGTAAGGGAGATCGTGACTAGAGATGGTCCGATCTTGGTTGCGTAGCCCATTTCCGTTTCCTTTTCCTTTCCTTTTCCCATTTTATTTTTCCTTTCTTTCTTTTTTTGACTACCAGATCAGACAGATCCGAATCACCGCCACCACCCCTACCATTTCCTACTTTCCGTTTCACTTCACATCCTTCCGATTTGGTTTTGTACGGTGGAGATCTGCTGGAGGCGTTGGGTGATTTGAGTCTCCATCGGCCTCTCTCCCTGTTATCGGCACAAATTTGTCATTCCAGTGGGCGTCGAGACCATCGACGACAGTGGATGTTCGATGGACATCGGATTTGGGGTCTTTTTCTAGACTGTCCTTCTATCGACCCTACTTTTGGGTTTGATTCTTTAAAACTTTTTTTGAAGAGCCCCTACCACACCCGAATCTCATGGCATCTCTTGCCATGGCAAACTCGATTCGACTTAGTGGTTTACTTGGCTGGGATTACGGCTCCAAATCTGCTGCTGTTTTGGACATTGATAGTCTTGGTTGCTCTTGTTCTTTTCTGGACGGTGATCAAATTATATGTCGATTGGTGTTTCTATTATTGTACTACTTGTGTTTGTTGTTGTTGTAGATGTTGTTGTTGTTGTAATGTTGTTGTAGTTATGTTGTTTTATTTTGATGCCCTCTTGGTAGGGTCTTTTGCCGTGACGTATGTCACCTTTTCTACCCTCTATGTAGGGTTTTGTATCCCTCTATGTAGGGTTGTATAATTTGTTTCTCTTTTAATAAAGACTTTGTTAATTATCAAAAAAAAAAAACAATAATATAACTTAAATATGATATAGATATAGAGTGTATCGGACCGCTCTCCACAAACCTAGCGGTCCAATATTTAGAAGGACGGATTATATGGACTCAAGCCCACTGACGTGAATTTTATTCATAAAAAAAGCCCACTGATGTGAATATAAAACTGTTAATTTGGCTCAAACCTCGAAAAAGTCATATTAGACAAAAGCATTTGACTATAAGGTTGTGTTGTCACAGAGTCACAACGAATTATTAATCGCACTGACGAACTCACAAACTCACACGAACGTGTTCTAACTCAAATAAAAAGATGTATCACCTGGATGGACCCACTCAACTACTCTCACACAATCAATCACAGCCGTTCATTGTTATACAAAATCACCAAAATACCCTTCTTATTTCAACTTATCTACACCACCTACCCTTTGCCGCGAGTGTTCCAAGTCTCAAGCTCAACTGCATCTTTTTGCTCATGCAAAAGCTCGAATTTCGAGGATTTCAGACAGACCAGCATAGATTTCTCCACTCCACTGTCCCTTTCTTAATTTCTGTCCCTTTCTTAATTTCTCTCATCACTCATTCACAGTCTCACTCATTCACTGTCTCTCGTGTCCTTGTGCTTGCTTCTTTGCCCAGTTCATATCCATGCTTCAGACATAGCTGAAATTCTCTGTTTTCTGCTTCAAAACCAGATTTTGAAGCACCAACTTTTGCGGAATCGGATTTTCATTTCAGCCCCAGAATTTTTTTTTCAGGTAAATCTGCTTCAAGTCTGTTACTACATGTATTTTCTTGGGTCATCCTAGAAAATGTAGTGGTTTCAGCCCTGCATAATTTGGACAATAATCTTTAATGCTAACCAACGCTGTTAGATTGATTTAGTTGGTTTAAATTGATGGATTTTCGTATTCATGTACATGTTTGGTGATTGATCATGCTTTTCTTCCTTTACTATTTCGGGAATTTATCTATAACATGCATTATATACCATTTAAAGTAATTTTTTTTTCTTCTCTTTCTGCTGCTATCTAACGCCATTTATGATTGAGGGTCTCTATCTAATAATGTGATTGTTTATTTTTTTTTTCAAGGAATAAAGAAAAATAGGAGAAGATGCTATTCTTATTTCCTTTTTTGTTAATAAGAAGAAAAAGTGGTGTTGAATGTTTTTGAGGGAAAGTTTGTGGCTCTTGGGTAGATTCTAGAGTCAGGGCTTTGAGATAAGAAATTATCTTTTAGGTAGTGCGAATCTTTAAGCCTTTTTACAATGTTTTGCCCCCCTTTTGATACTGAGAGGAGGGGAAAGGTGGGAAACAGTGGGTCCATAGCTATCAAATTAGGTTGGATTAGTAAGGTTGTATAATATAAGAGAGAGGGTAACTCTTCTGAAATTGAAGGAAGTTAATTATTGCAAATTTTTATTACTATGATCTGATATGAACCTTCAATTCACTCTTCTGAAATTGAAGGGAGTTGATGATTACTATTAACATGATGTGATATGAACCTTCTTGTGCTTCAAGCATTATAGTGACAGGTTTTATTATACTCCCTCCACTTGTTGAGAAGGTATCTCATGTATTAAGTGTGTTTGGTATCAGCTTGTTGTCATTAGCTTATTTACCGAGACCAAAAAAAAAAGTTTATTTTCAAAGAAGCTAGTTTCTTTAAATTTTGAAGATAAAAAAAGTGGAAATATGCAAAAAGCTAGCTTATTGCTGCCAAACATACACTAAATATATGCATCCTCCCTCTCACTGTACATGTGGGTCTCACATGAATGTGGGACTGACACATTGTGAGAGGGAGGATGCATGTATCCAATGCACGAAATTATTACTGCCACTTGTTTTGTTTGTCCACCTTATAAAGGAACCATAATTTAATGCTAAAGATACTACCAATTTTACTAAGGGTTACAACTAACAAAGCAAAATGACAAAAAACATTTACTTTTTTCGATAACAATATATGGCATATTAGTAAAGTTGTTAAATTTTTGCATATTCATATTAGTAAAGTTATTTAAGTTTTGCATATTGACTTTTCAAAGCATGGACAATGTTTTGGGATATCCTAAAATGGAATAACAAAAAAAACAAAATGGGACGGCGGGAGTATTATTTTGAGGTTAAGAAACTTAGAATTTAATTGAAGTAAACAGAAGTGGAAAATATGACCCATAACCTTCATGCAGTCCAATACTATAAAAGAACAAGTATTCACATTATTACATTGCATATCAGTACAAGCTCAATCAACCTTGGCAGCCCATGCCATTGTGTCCTTTGTACAACCTGCTTGAATTGATGTTAGCATTGGGATCTTGTTTAAATTTCCCAGCTTAATGTTTAAATAAGCTTGGGTTTGAAATTCACCTAATTGTCTATGCATTGCAGATTCTTGATATTGTACCTGTTATTGTGGGGATCATTGAAAGGATTGAGCCTGTTAGCTAGTCAATGATGAAGAGAAGGGATCTGTATAGATCCAAGCATCCATTTGATGCTTATCGTAAGCGTTACCTCCTCCCTCTCATTCTTTTAGTTAGATTTTTTTTTGATAAGTTGTATTCTCTTTCTTTTTCTTTTGAATTGAAACTATATAGATTGTCTTCAGCTTTTGATTTCTGGTTAATTGAGGATTCTATTGCTATGTTTGAACCGATAGTAGGTATTGACATTTTATCATCATGAGTTGGAAGACTGTTCAGACTACCCAAAAAAACACAAAACCACTGCCAAATTTCTTGCATCAATGTTACATATAAAACCTGTTCTGAGTGTGATCTAGTCCTGAAACATACTGTGATGTCAGGGCTCTTCTTTCTGGAGAGAGAGATGTGACAAAAAACAAAATTTAGAAATTAGTCATTCTTGAACCCTGACTTTAGAATGATTTCTGTGGTTTCCAAATATCATAGATCTTTCTACTGGAGTTATGTGTGAATGTTCTTATATCTAAGTTAAATTCAGAGGAACATAACAATTTTTCATCTGACAGCTTTCGAAGCTCATTTCTATGGCACATGGGAAGCAGTGGAGCTTATCAGAATTGTGAATGGGTCTATGACCTTGCATTTCGTGGATATTCAGTATGTAATTCAGGAGAAAAGTCCGATCGCAAACCTTCGTGTACGGTCAAGGAAAGCTACTTTATCCGATTGCACCTGCTTTCTGAGACCCGGCGTTGACATATGCGTGCTTTCAGCCTCTCAACATGCAACAAGTTCAGAGGAGGATAACCAGGAGCTTGTAAGTCACCTTTTTATTAAGCTTCATTATCTGGATTTCTCTGTCACAGCTTCAACAGAGCAATTTTGGCATCTTAAATGCTTTAGCACGTGTGTGTGGCTATGTATGTTACGCATACATAATATATTTATATTTTATTTATTTATTTATTTCTCATGTCTGAGAACAACTGATAATATCAAGTGATCTTGATGCTTGCAAGTCCTAGGTTACAAGTCCACATTTCATGGAGTGTGTGTGTACCTGTAAAATGCATAACTTTTTGGCTCTTCAATGAGTAGAGAAGCTACTATGGTTATGGCCAAGTTGTCACGGCTGGTCGCCCTTCCCCACCCTTTTTGTTTATTTCTGTAATGATACTTCAGTAACATGGTTTATTTTATTTTTCAATATTATTATTTGTTAAAATAGAGCTGATTATTTTATTCTTCTCCAATATGGAGGTATATAAAGCTATACAAGGGAATACAGAAAAGGAAAATAATTACAATTAACTAATACAGCTAATGTAATTACTAATTAACAGCTAATACAAAAGTCAAATAATCCCTAGCTATACACACGTCAACACTCCCCCTCAAGTTGGTGCATAGATATCTTGGATGCCCAACTTGACAAGTGTGGAATATAAAACTCGACTTGATACTGCCTTTGTCAAGATATCTGCTAACTGATCCTCAGATTTCACAAAAGGCACACTAATAATCCCATTAGTTAGCTTCTCCTTGATGAAGTGTCTATCCACTTCAACATGTTTAGTACGATCATGTTAAACTGGATTATGTGCAATACTGATAGCAGCCTTGTTGTCACAGTAAAGATTTACTGGTTTCTCAAGATTGAAACCCAGTTCCCCCATCAAGATCCTTAACCACAACAACTCACAAACACCATGCAACATGGCTCTATATTCTGCTTCTGCACTCGACCTAGCCACAACATTTTGTTTCTTACTACGCCATGTGACTAAGTTTCCTCCAACAAATGTAAAGTATCCAGAAGTAGACTTCCGATCAGTAATTGATCCCGCTCAATCAGCATCTGTATATCCCTCAACCTCTAGATGACCATGTTTAGAAAACATTAAACCCTTACCAGGTGCGGATTTCAAATACCTGAGAATTCGATGAACAGCATCCATATGGACTTCATTAGGTGAATGCATAAACTGACTCACCACACTTACAGCATAAGCCAAGTTAGGTCGTGTGTGAGACAAGTAAATCAATCTCCCAACTAACCTTTGGTACCTCTCCTTGTTAGTTGGAACCTGATCAACACGATCATCCCCCAATTTGTGATTTTGCTCAATAGGAGTATCAATAGGTTGGCAAGCTAGCATTCCAGTTTCAGTTAACAGGTCCAAAACGTACTTTCGTTGAGATAGAAAAATACCATGTCTAGATCGAGCAACCTCAATGCCCAAAAAATACCTTAGTGCACCTAGGTCCTTCATCTCAAACTCTTTTGCAAGATAATCTCGCAGCCTTCTAATTCCTTCTTCATCATTACCTGTAACTACCATATCATCAACATATTCAATCAAAGCTGTAAGTTTACCTCTATCACATTTAAGGAACAAAGTATGATCAGCTTGACTTTGTTTGAACCCATAATTCTTCATAGATTGACTGAACTTGCCAAACCATGCTCGTGGAGACTGTTTCAGCCCATATAAAGATTTGTTCAACTTACAAACCTTTCCAACATCAAAGGCCGTAGTAAAACTAGGAGGAAGATCCATGTATACTTCTTCCTCCAATTCCCCATGCAAAACAACATTCTTCACAGCAAATTGCTGCAAGGGCCAATCTAGATTTGCAGCTAAAGACAGAAGAACCCGAATAGTATTAATCTTGGCCACAGGTGCAAAAGTCTCATGATAGTCAATTCCATAGGTTTGTGTATAACCCTTGGCTACCAACCGAGCCTTATACCTTTCCACAGATCCATCAGCTTTATGCTTCACTGTGAAAACCCATTTGCAACCCACAGTCTTCTTGCCTTCAGGTAATTCAACCAAATCCCAAGTAGAGTTCTTCTGGAGTGCTTCCATTTCCTCAATCATAGCACTTTTCCACTTTGGATTACCAAGAGCATTCTGTAAATTATCAGGGGTGGATACAGAAGACAAATGGTTTGCAAAAGCTATATAGGAATCAGATAAACGATGAGATGATACATAATTCGAAATGGGATATTTATATTTTGATTGACAAGTACGGGACTGTCTCCTCAAAGCAATAGGTAAATCATCCACTGGATCAATAGAATCTATAGAAACACTAGACTCTATTCAAGTATCAATTGGGAAAGAAAGTTCAGGAATTACCTCAGGTTCGATATTCTCAGGGGAAGCAGCTGATTGGTCTTGTTCAAGAGTGGGGTTTGTCTGACTGTCCTGAAGAGCATCCTGATCTTGGTTTTTCTTCCTTCTTGCATATACTCTCAATTCCCTTTCTTCAGGTAATTCAGATGGAGTTGGTGGAGTGATCTCCACTCTGGACACAATAGGTATTGTCATTTCATCCTAAGACAACTTCTCTTCTTCTTTACTTCCAATCTCCCTCTGAAGAGAAGTGTCAGAAGCTCCCCTTGAAAAATAAGCTTCCTGTTCAAGGAAGGTAACATCCATAGATACAAACACTTTTCCATAAGGGGGATAATAACACTTGTACCCTTTTTGAGTAGCAAAATAACCAACAAAAAGACACTTACGAGCACGAGGATCCATCTTACCACGTTGATGTTGATGAACATGAATATAACAAGTACATCCAAAAACTTTTGGTGGGATATTGAGAAGAGAAGGAAGAGAATGATACTGAGATAGAGTATGGAGAGGGGTTTTGAACTGGAGGACACGGGATGGCATACGATTTATAAGAAATGCAGCTGTGAGGATGGCATCACCCCAAAAACGTTTTGGGACCTGCATAGCAAAGCATAAAGATCGAGCCACTTCCAGGAGGTGATGATTTTTACGCTCGGCTATACCATTCTATTGTGGGGTAGTTACACAAGAAGTTTGGTGAATGATGCCATTCTATTGAAAATAGGCATTGAAACCCTTTTTTAGGTACTCCCTCCCATTATCAGACCTGACAACTTGCACCTGAGCATTAAACTGGGTACGAATCATTTGATGAAAAATTTGGAAGATAGGAAGTACATCACTTTTAGTTTTCATCAAATATACCCAAGATACTCGTGTGCAATCATCAATAAATGAAACAAACCACTGAACACCAGTATATGTAGGAATTGGAGATGGACCCCAAACATCAGTATGAATTAAAGAGAAAGGAACATCACTTTTATTGAAACTTAAAGGAAATGAAACACGATGATTCTTTGCATAAATGCAAAGTTCACAATGAAAATTAGAAACATTGACTTTAGAAAACAAAGATGGAAAAAGATGCTGCAAATACTGAAATGAAGGATGTCCTAATCTCCTATGCCATAACCAAATCTTCTCCCTAGCCTTGGATTCTTCTGTTCCCACTTGATACACATGTCCAGCCTCTAACACAGGTGTTTCTTTCAAATCCAAGTAATACAGGCCCCCACGTTCTCTACCAAGACCAATCAGCTTCTTTGTAAGAATATCCTGAAAAAGAGAATGAGTAGAGAAAAAGATTGCACAACAATTAAGATGTTTAGTAATTTGGCTGATTGACATTAAATTATTAAAGAGACTAGGAACATGTAGAACTGATGAAAGAGACAAAGATGATGATAAAGGAATAGAACCAGCCCCAAGAACTGGGGTAGAAAGACCGTTAGCAACCTTAACAGTATTTCTAGGAGTAGTAGTATAAAATGTAAATAGTTTTGAGTCATTGGTCATATGATTTGAAGCCCCTGAATCAATGATCCAAGGTTTATTACAAGAAACAGAAGTTGTACTCTCAGTGAATCCAAACTTACCTGTGTTGCCTGAGGAAGTAGAAGCATTAGCCAAAGAAACCTGTTGAGCAGATTGATCTACTTGAGAGGGAATAGAAGCCTGAGAGCCTATAGAGATATGATGAGCCTTGGGTCCAGAATTGTTCCCCTTTGTTTGAGTTCCCTTCTTCTGAACAAACCATTCTGGATACCCATTCAATTTAAAGCATGTTTCTCGGATATGATTGGTACCATTACAGTAGGTGCACTTCCTATTGCTAGAAACTTTAGACCTAGGAGATACTGAAGGAGGTCGAGAATTACCGAAACTCATATCTGGAACCATCGGTAGAGGCCGAGAAGAAGCACCAGCCACCATAGCAGACCCATCATGAAATTTTACAGCCATCATAGTAGCCTGACGAAGCTCTTCACGATGTACAAAGGCAAAAGCATTACGAACACTAGGAAGAGGATCTTGAGCCAACACTTGACTTCGGACCTGGTCCAAACTAGGATCAAGACCAGCCAAAAAATCATATAAACGATCCTCCTCAATCTCTTTTTTCTGGACAGCAGCATCTGCCAAGCACGTCATTGCACTCGGACGAAGGTAGTCCAATTCCTGCCAAATAAGTTGAAGAGCACCATAGTAATCAGCCAAAGACTTACCATTTTGGTGTGTCTCATGAGCTCGACATCGAAGTTCATACATTTGTGAAGCATCCTTGCCAATAAAATAGGTTTGAGAAACCGCATCCCAAACATCATGAGCAGTAGGGAGACGAAGAAAAACTGCCCTAACATTAGAAATCATTGAATTAAGAAGCCAAGATTTAACCATGGCATTCTCCTCCACCCATTTAGGGTAAGCAACATCTGTTTCAACTGGTTTGGGTTTTTTTCCAGTTAAATACTGCACTTTTCCTCTTCCCGTGATATACATCTCCACACTTTGAGACCATGTGGAATAATTCGAGCCATTTAATTTTTCTGGAGTGATTTGTAGAGACATGTTGTCTTGTTGTATAGTCATAGTAGTAGGGGAAGGGGTAGCATCGCCCATATTGAAAAATAATGGGAAGAATAGCAGTAATCAGCAGCAATGGTGGCTGAGACAGCAGCAGTGGTGGCTGGGACAGCAGCAGTGGTGGCTGGAACAGCAGTAGCGGTGGCTGAGTAGTTTCCAGTGACGGTGGCAGCGGAAAAACTTATAGGTATATTAGGGTAAAAGTCGCTAGAAAAAAATAGGGTAATATTATAAGATCGATGCTCTGATACCATGTTAAAATAGAGCTGATTATTTTATTCTTCTCCAATATGGAGGTATATAAAGCTATACAAGGGAATACAGAAAAGGAAAATAATTACAATTAACTAATACAGCTAATGTAATTACTAATTAACAGCTAATACAAAAGTCAAATAATCCCTAGCTATACACACGTCAACATTATTCATTTTCTTGTTGAAATTGTGTTTTAAAATTGTGATGATTTTATGTCTTTGTCCCCTTATATCATTACATATTCTGGTGCTAGATTTATACCTTATAAATTACTGGTATCTATTTCACTGTTGAGGTTAAATAAAGGGGAAAATAAAGAAAATAAAGGCAAAGGTGACTCTTTTGAGCTCTAAGAAAAGGGGAATGCAATTACTAAGCTCATGTCCTAATATCAAAGGTTCTTCCTTTGCATGTGAAAACTCATGTATTTTCCTTCTTCACTGGTTGTTACTTTACTTCTCTAGTGTTCTCAGCTTGCATAGGGCTGTTATTTCTTTGCTCATTAGTCAACTTGTTTAGTTGTATATGTTTGATAAAAAAATTCTCTTTCTAATGTAGGTATGGGCTGATGCTAGAATAAGTTCCATTGAGAGGAAGCCTCATGAATTTAATTGCTCATGCCAGTTTTATGTTAACTTCTATGTTAACCAAGGCCCTCTAGGTTCGGAGAGAGGAACACTTAGCAAAGAGGTTCACATGGTAGGAATTGATAAAATTTCTATCCTCCAAAGGCTTGAAAGGCTTCCTTGTGAAGATCGGCACTATCGATGGGCTTCCTGTATGGACTGTGCCTCGTTGCCCAAAACTAAATTGTGTTTGGGGAGATTCTTATCTGACCTTTCATGGTTACTTGTTACTTCGGTTTTGAAGCAGACTACATTTGATGTAAGATCAGTGAAAAACAAGGTTGTGTATCAAATTTTGGGAGCTGATGATGATAGTTGTACATTAAGCTCTGGTAATTACTTAAATGCTGTAAATTTCAGAGTAGAAAATGATCTTGTAGTACCCACTGTAGTAAAATTTGTTCCAGCTGAAGCCATTGAGGCAGCTTCGTCTTGTGAGACTCGTGAATCTGTATCCCAGCCATTTTATGATCTTATGGACTTGCGACGTTCTAAACGTCGAAATGTACAACCCGAGCGCTTTCTTGGTTGTGATAGTGGTTCAGAGATAGATATTGGCTATGTCCGAACCAGGCCATACAAGATAGACCAATGGAAAGACGATGAAATGTCATTGCCACTATCCTGCCTGTTTGGTATGAATGCAAGCTGTTCAGAAGAGCAGAATGAGGGTGAACAAAAGGTCCATTCTCAAACATTAAGACCCTGTGAGGATCTCCCTGTGCGCAAAAGCAAGACTAAATCAAAGGTGGTAAAATCAACTGTTGCTAGTCAAAGAGAACATCAAACTCAACTTGCTATTGTTCCTCTGCCGGACGCAAGTGCTCCAATAGCCTTTGAACACCATCATTATCCTGCCAGGAGACATGGAACTTACAAAGAAGAGATGACTGAACTTTCTTCCAAGTATTATTACATGAATAGTTTCCCTACAGCACAGAAAAGGAAAATTTCTGGATTAGAAGATGTGGAGTATGAAGGTAGTTGGGAAGGAAAAGCTTCTGATAGAAAAGTCCAAGGAAAAAGATATCATTCTATAAGTGCAAAAAGGGATGGTCATAGTGAAGAAAGAACTTATCAGAAGAGAACCTTAAGTGCTGGTGCATATAAGGATTTAATAAATTCATTCTTGAAGAAAATGGATACCACAGCAACGAAAGAAGAGCCACCGATCATTGACCAGTGGAAAAAATTTAAGGAAACAACGAGCTTGAATCAAAGGGAGATGGAACCACCCCCAGAAGAGGACGAAGGAGAGATGTCGGAAACTGAAATGTTGTGGAAAGAAATGGAACTAGCCATGGCATCAAGTTATCTTTTTGAAGACAATGAGGTATAACTCTTGACCTTTTATCAGAATCTAACGCGCGTGTTGGTGTGTGTGTGTGTGTGTGTGTGTGTGTGTAGGAGGGATGGCTAAATAATGAGAGCATGGTTTGAAGGAATTTTTAAAATTAATAAACATAAATGCTTACCTCAATCTTTTTGTAATTTTGATGGATCTGCATCCCTTGAGGCTCATTCAGTCTGATGAAATGATTTTCAGGGTTCAGAAGCCAGAGTGTCCACTGGGTTCACGAAAAGTTCAAGTGAAATTTGCCAGCATGAATACAAGTTGGATGAAGAAATTGGAATTCTGTGCCGCAGATGCGGCTATGTGAGCACTGAGATAAGAGACGTTGCAGCACCCTTTGTAAGTTTGGAACTCACGAATGCAAATTCTCTTTTTTTAGATAAATCTGCTCTAGATGGAGGCAGGATGTATGTCTTTGATATATGATACCCTTCTGCTGCTAAATTTGCTGAACATCCAGGGGAAAAAACGTTCAGTATAGTAAAAGATCCTAGAATGTGATGTATCATTTGATTTGCAGGCTCAGAGAATGTACATAAATGCCTCTGAGTAGCATTGATTACATTTATCCACGACCATAAGTGTTGGGTTCCAACTCCTATGCATCAAGGATTTTAATTATTCTGTCATGATGGCGTTGTTTCACTGGATTTCTGATTACTTGTTTTTCCAGATGCAATACACAAGCTGGAACACAGATGACAAGCGATGCAATCAAGAAGATTCAGCACACAAGCTGGATGAAGATGAGGGTTTGGATATATTACATACTCAAGCTTCCTCTGATGTGCCTTTATCAGAAGATAGTGAGAATGTGTGGGCCTTGGTTCCTGATCTGAGAAGGAAATTGCACTTCCACCAAAAAAAGGCTTTTGAATTTTTGTGGCGAAATGTTGCTGGATCAATGGTACCGGCACAGATGGAAAAAGCATCCAAGAAAACAGGTGGTTGTGTTATCTCTCATACTCCTGGAGCTGGGAAAACCTTTCTCATTATATCATTCCTTGTTAGCTATTTGAAATTGTTCCCTGGAAAACGACCCTTAGTTCTTGCTCCAAAGACTACACTCTATACATGGTACAAGGAATTTATTAAGTGGGAAATTCCTATTCCTGTTTATCTAATTCATGGTCGTAGAACATACAGAGTCTTCAAGCAGAAATCGCCGTCAGTCCCAGGAGTTCCAAAGCCCACTGATGATGTCATGCATGTTTTGGATTGCCTAGAGAAAATACAGAAGTGGCATGCACACCCAAGTGTTCTTGTCATGGGTTATACTTCATTTCTAACATTAATGAGAGAAGACTCAAAATTTGCACACAGAAGATATATGGCTAAAGTGTTGCGGGAAAGTCCGGGGATATTGGTTCTAGATGAAGGGCACAACCCTAGAAGTACGAAATCAAGGTTGAGGAAGGTTTTGATGAAAGTTGAAACGGACCTGAGAGTATTGCTTTCAGGTACATTGTTTCAAAACAATTTCTGTGAATATTTTAACACCCTTTGCTTGGCAAGACCAAAGTTCATAAATGAAGTTTTGAGGGAATTAGATCCAAAATACAAGAGGAAAAAGAAAGGGCAAAAAGCACTCAATTTGAGAGAAGCCCGAGCAAGAAAGTTCTTCTTAGATAACATTGCAAAAAGAATTGATTCAAACGTAGGAGAAGAGAGGATGGAGGGTCTAAACATGTTGAGAAATATAACAAATGGATTTATAGATGTGTATGAAGGTGGAGGTAGTGAAACCCTTCCTGGTTTACAGATTTACACATTATTAATGAATTCAACTGACATACAACATGAAGTTTTGGTGAGACTGCACAGGATAATGGCTCAATACCATGGATATCCACTGGAATTAGAGCTTCTGATAACCCTTGGGTCAATACATCCTTGGTTAATTAAAACTGCAGTTTGTGCTAACAAGTTTTTTAGTATGGGGGAACTAATGGAGCTTGAAAAGTACAAGTTTGATTTGAAGAAGGGGTCAAAAGTAAGATTTGTTTTGAACCTTGTGTATCGCGTTGTGAAGAATGAGAAGGTACTGCTCTTTTGCCACAACATTGCACCTGTTAAATTGTTTTTGGAGTTATTTGAGAATATCTTTGGGTGGCGGAAGGGTAGAGAAGTTTTGGTCCTTACAGGAGATTTAGAGTTATTCGAACGAGGAAGAGTGATGGATCAATTTGAGGAAGCAAATGGGCCCTCTAGGGTACTACTTGCTTCAATTACAGCTTGTGCTGAAGGCATTAGTTTGACAGCTGCTTCTCGGGTGATCTTATTGGACTCAGAGTGGAATCCTTCCAAGACAAAGCAGGCTATTGCACGGGCTTTTCGGCCTGGACAGCAAAAGATGGTTTATGTGTATCAGCTCTTGGCAACAGGCACACTGGAAGAAGATAAGTATCGTAGGACAACATGGAAGGAGTGGGTCTCTAGTATGATTTTTAGTGAGGCGTTTGTGGAGGACCCTTCTCGCTGGCAAGCTGAAAAGATTGAAGATGATATTTTAAGGGAAATGGTGGAGGAGGACCGTCATAAATCATTCCATATGATCATGAAGAATGAAAAGGCTTCAACCAATTGATCAGAGGTAATGATTGGCCTCCATAAGGTTATGCAAATAGCCATGCATTTTCCATTGGAGGCTCCTTAGTCTTTCTCTCTCTCTCTCTCTCTCTCTCATGGATTTGTGGCATATTTCACATCTCATGATACTTACTGCATATGTGAAATTTAGCATAATTACATGCATCAAGAATGAGTTGCTCACATCATTTTATGCACCATTCATTTGTGTGAAACTTAGCTGAACTACCCAACTGTTGCTGACAGCCTGAACACTAATGTTGACCAAGATGTGCTTTAATGGTTTGAGATGTTCCTGATAACTCATCCCACCTACCCTGAAGTGCTCACTGATCTGAAGTCCACGATGGGGGAATCCTTAAATTTATTGTCTATGAGATGATGGAATCATGATGATCATGCGTAAAACATCATGGTTTACATTGTATTTCTTTGGTAAATGCTGCTACCTGCTGATTTGGTGAACTTGTAAAATTGAATTAGTAGGCCTTTGCATAAATGAATGTAATCTCTGCTTTGAGAATAATATGATCAGTTATATTCTTTTTGTTGTGCAACAACGGAATCTCTAATACCAATTTTAGGGATAGCGGAAGCCCTTATATCACTTGTTTTGCAATTAACACTCACAGCTATCCATTACCTCACTTGTTTTGCAATTAACACTCACGGATCTGAACAAATAAAGGTAAATAAATCAACGAGTACACACAATAGAGACAATAATTTACATGCTTTGACCTCCACGGAGAGAGTGATCAAATCCACTATACTCAATAAAGATTTTTTTAATACATTTCTGTATTCAGAACTTTTTCAAGCTAATTGTGTAAACCACATTAACCATTCAATCTCCACTAAACTCAATTCAAGGTAGGCCTTGGTACCAAGGGTTTACTAGACAATACACATATCATTGGAACAAACCCCCCTTCCCCTCAAAAGAAAGGGAAAAAAAAGTTCTATCTAAACAGAACAATTTGTTCCATTAGTTTAGGAGTGTATAAATTTATAGTTTATACTCCACCAATTACAGTATGTCAAGTGTCTGATTTTATTTTGTTATTCCTTTTATACTTTAGTTACTTTATAAGGAAAAAAAATACATGTGGCAAGCTGCGGTTAGTGGAGTATAAAGTGGAATACCTGCGTTGAGACAAAGGATTTTTATCATCTAGACGTGTGTATGCATTCATTTAAACTAATCTCTGTATTTGTCATTGGAGCATGCATGTGAATTCTATTACCTTACTTCCCTGTTTTTCCATTTAGCCATTTAGTGCTTAGATATGGCATATGCTTTGCTAGAAATTGGAAATTTTTGCAGAAGTATATGGCAATAGAGATAATAGCTTACTGAAGTGCTGAACCATATCTGAGTAGTAAGCCTGCACTCCACTATTGTCAAAGCATTATAATTTATATGTTCACAAAATGGAAATTACTTCCAATGAAGGTGAACCGCATATGTTTCATTTCAAATACTGTTTATTTTTTATTCATTTGTGTTGGCAATTTTGAAGTAGCAAAATTTGTTTACATGGAGAGAGTTCATGCATAGCACAAAAATATGGATATGAGATGTAGAGGTAATTGTTTGCTAAGTGAACTCTCTGATTGTAATTTCGTCCTTGACTATGTCAGTGGAATGAAGCCAATTTTTCAAGACAATGTAGTTTGTACGTATATATCACTATGACATGAATAGTTCACATTTCAAAATGAGTATTATAATGTTTGTACGCCTATATGGAGTATAGACTCGGTATTTTAGACTTTTAGTCCTAGTATAAGACTTAGTCACGTACAGATTTCTTTTCCTTGTTCTTATATTTTTGTTGTGCATGCATTGCACCTGTGCCCATTAATAGAACTGTGATGAAAAATCTTACATTCATTATGACATAACGTGAAGACGGCACCAAATTTAAATTGAGAAAAATAAGACAATTGGTTTGGGCAGGCCATTAGTTATTGATGCTCATTAGCAAATACACCCAATTGATAGAATTGCTTTGGAGAATTTCTGCTATATTTTTCGTCAAGTGGGTTGTACCAACCTACTGTACACCCTTTAGAGAGAGAGATTTACTATTTTTTAAATTCAAGAAAGTATCAATTGAGTTGAAAATTAAAATATAACAATTGAGTTATAAAATAGTTGGATTCAAAAGATAGGCTCAACGATATGACCAGATAAAAAAACAGATGGTGGGCTTAACTTTGGAATTTGGATTAATTACTTAGAATAATTTCCATAGGAGCTTCTTTTAACACATCAAGTTGTCATACTAAATCACAATCATGCCAACTTGAAAGTAAGCACCAAAAACTTTTTGTGCTCTTCTCAGAGTCTACCAGCAGTTGTGTTTTATTTGTATAATTTTAAAATATTGGGCAGATGAGCCAACTTGGCTATACTAATTGATATATGTTGATACTATGCCATTTAGGTGACATCCAACCATCACAGAACTGACTTTTATTTATTTATTTATTTTACTTGAGGATGTTACTTATGCATGACTAAATATTACTTCTACCAGGGATACGCTGTATGTGGTCAATTGTTATAGATTGTTGATAGGTTTAGTCAAATACGTTTCTTTGTAGTGCCCCTAAAAAGATTTAGTATAAAATTTAAATTTTAGAAGGGATATTATTGTCTTTTATGTTTCAACATAAAACATTTTTGTTGACCAAAAAATAACAACATAAGGGGCGTAAGTAAATTGGTTTACACCCCTTAAGAAGCGTGAACCAATTTATGCTTGATTCAATAGACAACAACCCCCTCCCCCCAAAAATATAAAGAAAAAGAAAATAAAATCTATCATAACCACAGCTAGTCACCATCGTTGATTGTCGCTTAGCCCCCACGACCAAACGAGAAGATTAGCCGCCGCAAGAAGTGTCATGACGCAGAATAAAGCGTAAGATATTAAAGAACATGAAATATGTCAATATTCAAAGAACAAGAATCCACTAGTGCAAGAGAGCCCTCAAAGAGACAAATATTATTGACAGATGAATAATAATATTAAGTCTGTTACAACCAATATTTATACTATTTAAAGAAAATCCTAATTGACTTAAAACAAGAAATTACAAAAAATGAGAAATAAATGTGAAAATCGCAAAATAAATTAAAACATCCCAAAACAGCCTCTAAACGCGCAAATTTGGGGGTCTGTCAGATGATCCAAATCCTCTCCTTGAAATCTTTTGGAGGATCCAAATATATATTGTGGAGCTTGTAACTATTCATGAATCAAACGATATGGTTAGCTTTAAAATCAAGAACATCGGGAAGCCCGTTTGGTCCTTTGGCGCTCAAATTGCTCCATGAACTATTCTACTAGTTGTCTTACATCATGTCAACAATTTAAATTTAGTATAAAATTTAAATTTTAGAAGGGATATTATTGTCTTTTATGTTTCAACATAAAACATTTTTGTTGACAAAAAATAGCAACATAAGGGGCGTAAGTAAATTGGTTTACACCCCTTAAGAAGCGTGAACCAATTTATGCTTGATTCAATAGACAACAACCCCCTCCCCCCAAAAAATATAAAGAAAAAGAAAATAAAATCTTGACCACACCTAGTCACCATCGTTGATTGTCGCTTAGCCCCCACGACCAAACGAGAAGATCAGCTGCCGCAAGAAGCGTCATGCCGCAGAATAAAACGTAAGATATTAAAGAACATGAAATGTGTCAATATTCAAAGAACAAGAATCCACTGGTGCAAGAGAGCCCTCAAAGAGATAAATATTATTGACGGGTGAATAATAATATTAAGTCTGTTACAACCAGTATTTATACTGTTTAAAGAAAATCCTAATTGACTTAAAACAAGAAATTACAAAAAATGAGAAATAAATGTGAAAATCGCAAAATAAATTAAAACATTCCAAAGCAACCTCTAAACGCGCAAATTTGGGGGTCTGCCAGATGATCCAAATCCTCTCCTGGAAATCTTTTGGAGGATCCAAATATATATTGTGGAGCCTGTAACTATTCATGAATCAAACGATATGGTTAGCCTTAAAATCAAGAACATCAGGAAGCTCGTTTGGTCCTTTGGCGCTCAAATTGCTCCATGAACTATTCTACCAGTTGTCTTACGTCATGTCAACAATTTAAATTTAGTATAAAATTTAGATTTTAGAAGGGATATTATTGTCTTTTATGTTTCAACATAAAACATTTTTGTTGACCAAAAAATAACAACATAAGGGGCTTAAGTAAATTGGTTTACACCCCTTAAGAAGCGTGAACCAATTTATGCTTGATTCAATAGACAACAACCCCTTCCCCCAAAAAATATAAAGAAAAAGAAAATAAAATCTATCACAACCACACCTAGTCACCATCGTTGATTGTCGCTTAGGCCCCATGACCAAACGAGAAGATCAGCCGCCGCAAGAAGCATCATAACATAGAATAAAGCGTAAGATATTAAAGAACATGAAATGTGTCAATATTCAAAGAACAAGAATCCACCAGTGCAAAAAAGCCCTCAGAGAGACAAATATTATTGACGGGTGAATAATAATATTAAGTCTGTTACAACCAGTATTTATACTGTTTAAAGAAAATCCTAATTGGCTTAAAACAAGAAATTACAAAAAATGAGAAATAAATGTGAAAATCACAAAATAAATTAAAACAGCCTCTAAACGTGCAAATTTGGGGGTCTGCCAGATGATCCAAATCCTCTCCTTGAAATCTTTTGGAGGATCCAAATATATATTGTGGAGCCTATAACTATTCCTGAATCAAACGATATGGTTAGCCTTAAAATCAAGAACATCGGGAAGCCCGTTTGGTCATTTGGCACTCAAATTGCTCCATGAGCTATTCTACTAGTTGTCTTACGTCATGTCAACAATATAACCCCCCCCCCCCCCCCTTAAATCTCTCACGACCACCTTTAACCACCCACCCAACTCCTCCCCCACCATAAGTGCAGAAAGTTGTATTGTTTTGTATCTGCACAAGCAAACCCCCTTCCCCCCCCCCCCTTAAATCTCTCACGACCACCTTTAACCACCCACCCAACTCCTCCCCCACCATAAGTGCAGAAAGTTGTATTGTTTTGTATTCGCACAAGCAAACCCCCTTCCAACAATTAAGTTTAATCTCTTCCCAAAATAAATAGGAAGAAAGTGCCCAAAACTGAGTAAGGCAATCCGCCCAAATTCTTCAAGTAATGATTCCACACTAGCTTTATAGTCTCAAAGTCTTCTTTCACATAATCACTTTTCCTCACCATCTCATTGCTAGAAGGTTTCACTACCTTTTAGTTTTCCAATGGTATCATCGATTCAAAATTCCCCTTTTACTTTCCAACAAGAGAAATGAATGATCATCTGAAGAATACATTATTTAAGAATCACAGCAATGTTTGTCCCATTCCCTAACTCATATTCTTCCCAATTTTGCTTAAATGTTATTAATTATTATTTCCATTAGAAATTGTTTATTTGGATAAGTAAGCCCTTTCAGTAGATCTAACTAACAGGTAAAATTTACGTACAGTTTCTTAGGTTAGGTATATTAAATTCCTTAATTTAATTCAAACACATGTTTGCATTAACCAATGAAACACAAACAATGTTCTCTTTTCCAAAAATATTTAAATTCAATGTATTTGAATTTAACTAGGAACATAATGTACTTGATCTAAAGAACTTTACCTAAATTTAACCCTTAACTATACTCTTGTCAACGTGTTCAATAACTTGTGATGCTAATTAATAAGTCTCACTTTCTGGTCACATTAATTATAAATAAGCTAACAGGCCGCCGAATGAATATATAACTTCTCTCTCTCTTGTGTGTTTGGGCATTACCATGGGCTGTCCCAAATCCCAATAGCACCCAAGGGACAATCCGCTTGACAAGAATTTCGGGTTAGACTCATTAAAAAAAGGGACCTAAGGATTGCGTCATTGCGTGCCTATCTCTTTGATACTTTACGATACCAATGGAAATAAAATTTGTACGTAGTATATACCTCTAATATTATTTTTCAATCTAATAGTTGGCCAATCAATCCACTAACCATATCACGAGGAATTACAGTTGAGGTGTCAACCTAGACTTTGATCCTATAGAGACCTTTTAAAGTTTAAACCAATAGTATTAGGTCTTCTATAAAGAGCAATTAACATGTGAGGAGCAAGTTCCAACCTAAAAGCGATCAACTTGGCCTGGTGGGACTAGAGAAATAGAGAAATTGGACAAAAAGAAAGTTTACGGAGATGGAATCGTGCTTAAAATAAAGTTAAGTGTAAGAGTGAGATGAACGGCAAAAACAGCATCTAATTTAAAAGAGAGTTGATTAAAGTTGCTAATCGGTAATAAAATAGAACCTACTTGATGTGTAATTACTGAAACCCCGCCACCAAACCCCTAATTGAAGGGCATTACAAAAAAAAAAAAAAAAAAAAAAAAAAGACTTCATTTTTAGTGGGGCAACATAACTTACCTTTCAGTTAAAAGTCCACTGGTTTGGAGTCTAATTAAGAAATTCCAAAATATAATCAACAAAATTTCAAGTGGCTGGTGTGTGAAGTGGTCCTCAAGTGGATAAGAAAATAATAATATTTTGTTCTGAAGAGGCAGGTAAGCTAATTTCCATCATCTAGTGAATTTGAAGGTGAAGAATTTCAGTCAGGGTGAAATATGGATTGGGTTGCACGTCAATTGCAGTACTTTAAAAAATAAATAAATAAATTGAACTCTTCCTATTTAAAACGCCTTTAATTTTTACTCTGATAATAATTACCTCCAAATAAATTGCATGGTAAACGAAGACTGAAATATTGAATGATCGATATCTCTCTATTATATAGAATCCTGGTGCATTGTGCTAAGAAACTGGTACGAGGCCAGTTCCGGTGCTTGGGGACAAGAAATCTTTGATTAGATGATAACACTAAGATTATCGTCTAAGCAATTCCAACTATTCCCAAAAAATGAGAATCTTTTCGGAACGGCCCAAAAACAAAGATATCAATCAGTCAATGAATAATGCCACTTCCAAACACTCTGAGTTGGCACATAATCAGGACCTAAAAAAGAAAAAAGGTTGGCATATATTGTTATCTTTTAGTTCAATGCATAAGAAACCATGCATGTTTCACGCATTGGAATTAAGAACTAATATCATATCAGGCACTATACTTATGCAACCATAAAGTAGAGGCAAATTGGAGGCCGTAGTGATTCAGATTTTTATTTTATTTTATTTTGTGTGTGTGAATAATTCGATGGTTGGGACACAAATGATTTGGCACAGTGATTCAAATTTGATACAAGTAAAATGAGAGTTTGTCTAACTTCTTAAAGATGAAGAAGAAATGTTTGATTAAGCATATTAAGCAGGCACTGAGAATATATTAGAATATCATCTATCAAAATATTGTCATAAATAACGTAGATTATTATGATAGTCCATGGTATTATAAAATTATACATTAGTTCATAGTATTCTTGAAAACCATGATCTACGTTACTTAATTATAATAATATCTTAACATATAAAATTTTAATATGTACAAAGCGTTAATTATTAGGCCATTTCATATATCAATACAACATAATCCCTTCGTGTGCATAAAAATTTGCATATATCCATGTTACAGTGTTTATTTTATCATGTCCTGACTTGATGCAAGACTGGCATGCAATACAATATGTCTTACAAAAAATTCACTTTGACAAACCCAATGGCTTCAATTGGGCCGCACGCATGGAGAACAAGATTCTCTTCATTTGTCCATTCATGATTAATATTTTGTTTTCAATTTTTAAATGGTATGACAGTCTGTACACAGATGATTGTCGAGCATGCAAGAAGGCTTGAGCTTGAGAGTCAGAAATAGGACTCTCTTCTCTTCTAGATTGTCATAGTTAAAAAGCGGCAGTCTTCAAAGCTTTAATGCAAATTGCAAAAGGGTTTGAAAATTAAAAAAAGGACAACGAAAACAATATTGTATTACTAATTAACACTGTGGCACTGTTGTAGATTGAGATATAAAGAAAAGGATAATTAAGCTAAAAACCAAGTCCAAACATGTTGCAACTTGACAATCCACTTGCTAGTCCTGGCGTCAGCTATGAGATAAATTGATCCCCTCTCTCTCTGGGGATCGCAAAGAGCAAAACTAATCCAAGTGGACAACAAAAAATAAATAACCCAGACTCTCTCTTTTATATAAAGCCTAATATACATATATATATATATATAAACTCTCATGTCTTAGTGGAACCAGCCCTAACTTTCCCAAGAAAATAAACAGTAAAAGAATAAAATGCCTTCATCACTTCAATTCCACAGAGTCAACCCTACTATTCCCACGACCACCACCACAATCACCGCCTCCAAATACTCCCAATCCTCAAACCTCAGGCACCACCGAGTCACCCCGCTAGGCACTGAGTCCGTCTCACACCACCACTCCCATATGGCTGGACCAAATCAATGTAACTCCGCCGTGGTCCAAACCATAAACGCACCAGTCTCCACCGTCTGGTCAGTGGTCCGACGCTTCGACAACCCACAAGCCTACAAACACTTCCTCAAGAGCTGCCACGTCATCGACGGCGACGGCGATGTCGGCACGCTCCGTGAAGTCCACGTGGTTTCGGGACTCCCCGCCGCGTCAAGCACGGAACGTTTAGAGATCCTCGACGATGAGCGCCACGTCATCAGCTTCAGAATTGTCGGTGGGGACCATAGGCTTAACAATTACAAGTCGGTCACGACGCTTCACGCGACCGGAAATGGGACCGAGACCATGGTGGTGGAATCGTACGTGGTGGATGTGCCACCTGGTAATACTAAGGAAGAGACGTGTGTGTTTGTGGATACAATAGTACGTTGTAATTTGCAATCATTGGCTCAGATCGCTGAGAATATGGCTACAAAGTAGCAAACCAAAATCATGATCGATATGCATGGTGATTATTCTTAATTTGTTTTTTTTTTTGGTTTCTGATATGGGTTATGGATCGGGGTACGTATCATATATCATTGAGACCCATATGGGAAATTCGTAGATTGTTAGGTTTTTTCTTTGAAGGCTCTCATCAGATGGCAATGGTTGGAGGTGATATGTAGTATTATATATATATGTATGCATGTAAATGTATTAGTGATTGTTTTCCTTTACCATCTCTTCCTGAAGATTGCTCCTACATATAAACAATATTCATAGTGTATTTTTATGTTTTATTTATGGTATATTCAAGCTTCTTTCTGTCTCTTCGGGGACTTGATTCTCTAACTATTTTGCTTTCATGTTTTCCAATTTTGTTCTTGTTGAACCGTGTAAAGCCTAGTTTGCACAAGATATTTTCTTAGAGAAGAAAATCGATTGGCAACTCATAAAGCACAATCTTAGTTTAATCAGTTTATCGTATGTAGTGGAATTGGGATGTGGCCGGTTTTTTTAGTAATTAGACAATGTGGGATACGTTTAATCTATTTGTGGAACTTTGATATATCAAATCGTCCTTAATCCTCGCTCCATTAATACTTTGCTTTATCCTCTAAGATATAAAATATGTTATTTTATGATATATGTCATCCCAGGATGACACAGAGTACTGTGTGAAGATTAGAAATTTGCAGCGCACTAAACACCAATCTAATAAAGGCAAAACACACATTAAATATGATTTTCCTGTAACTAGTACGAATTTATGTTTACAACATGCTTTCTTCATCACAAACAGTGATAAAGCATTTTGTCGATGGTGATTATTATGATAAATGTCCATTTCATTGTCCTTTTGAATCGAATAATTAATTTTATTATTGCGGAGGTAAATAAATAGGTAGTGCATGACAGTCGGCATTGATTTTTTTGTAAGTTTCCTTGAAACTTCTGAATTCTGATCCATATATAAAAGAAAGGGATCCTATATTATTAAAATTATATATGTTTTAGATGGCAGCGGGTCGATCTCATTATGAAAAAAAAAAATACAAATTTGATGTGAAAATAGTACTATCCTAAAAGAAAAGGTTAAAAAAATCAATTTTATTTAATTATACCATAAAACAAAAACATGCCTAGGAATTTTCCGTATTTGCGCATGCACGGAGAGTTTGAATTCCGCGCATTAAGATACTAATTTGCGCTATGAAGGAATCAACAACTGCAATGCTACTTGACTTTAATAACTCAAGTTGTTGTAGAAACAAAGGCAAGTTGTTACTTTTTTCTCACTTTTGTATTCTCTCTCTATGTATTATATGTTGTGTGTTGGAAGATGGATATGCAAGTTGATTTGCAAGTGGGCAAGGAGGCTTTTAATGTCTCCGCTGTATAGTTGTATGCATGAGAATGAAATCAAAAGCCACCCATTTTCCTTGTGTCCAACGAGTGATTTGACTGGACAAGACTTCCATCTATTGAACTTTCTTCAGCCAACCTTCAATTGTAGACTAGTATAAAAGTCATCACTTGCCTAGCTATTTCAGATGCTCACATACTTTCCCTTTAGGGTTAAGTAATTAAATTTTATGAATATTTTTATTTTTATTTCTATTTCGGAGGCTATAAATTTTATAGATGTTGGCACTTCTTGCTTGAGAATAATTATTAAGTATTTTTTTTTTTTTTTTTGATAAGATAATTATTAAGTATTTTTTAATAACAGTTGATGTGATATTTCATATCAATAAATTGAAACTTAAAGTTATATCATTGATGTATATTTGGAACGTTGGTTCAACTAAATTAAAAGTGAATGCTTGCGGCTAGTAAAGCTTAGGTGTCAACAATAAAAATTTGTGTTGGGAAAATGAAATGGTAAAGAGTCTAATTTTGTAAATTTCCTGTTCTTTAGGAATTTGATTCTGGTGCAAGTCTTATGTCTGCCACGAAACTAGAGCCTCTCCATTTTAAATCATCTCCATTATACGGTTAAAAATTTATTTCTTGAATTTTAACAGTGTTAAATATTATCACATTATTTAAAAAATTTAAATAATGTGACAGTAATTATACATACTAGCCTATAGCCCGCGCATTGCGCGGGGTATATTTATTTATTATTAATAGCAAAAAATTTAAAATAGGATAATTTGTAGCCTTGTAGGTATAATACCTAAAATTTATAACAAAATTTTATTAGTAGGATAATCATGTTGTTGTCATCTGATTGTACATCTTCAAGTCACTGGAGTTCACTTTTTTTTTTTTTTTTTTGTTAATGATTGTTAAAGGAGTTTTCATTTTTTTTTTTCCTTCTATTAATATCTTGCTTTCAATATACACCAATCAAACAGAAAAATTATAATTTTTTTATGTTAATTAAAAAAAAAAATCATGTAGACTTATTAATCATAACTTTTGAAATCCCATTACCAACTCTCCATCTCAAACACATGCATTTTTCAATTCCCATCTCTCTCAAACACATTTTTCAATAAAATCATGTAGACTTATTAATCATAACTTTTGAAATCCCATTACCAAACTCTCCATCTCAAACACATGCATTTTTCAATTCCCATCTCTCTCAAACACATTTTTCAATTTCCTAAAGAAAAATACGTGTAGAAAAAAAAAAAAAAAAACCATTGATGGCTGTGCTTCTCCTCCTATTCAGTACAATAATCAACAATTACTGCAGACTCTTCAAAGATTTATTTTTTTATTTTTCAAAGGTAGAGAGAAAAGGAGTGTAGCACCAAGAGGAGGATAATCAAAACTTTGGGGAATACTATCATGGTCTTCAAAATACAATATCCAACAAAAGGGATAAAATTACATGTGAAGCAAAAATATGAAATGAAGCAATGAAGGTGTGAATTCAAAGTATAAAAACTACATTTGAAATGGAATAATTAACCAAATAGCCAAATCGTTGGGATAGAAGCAAATTGAGATTAAACATAAACTATAGGGAAATATGGTAAAACAAAAGGGATAAAATTAAAAGCTAAAACTACCAAAAGGACAAAAAAAAACCCAAAAAGAAAAACAGAGGAACAATTAGAGGCCCCAATACATGCATAAACTGCATTTGAAAAGTAAAAATATGAAATAGGTGCTACATGAAAATTATGCATTATACGATCACAATTACCTGTATTCTGACCAATAAACAAAAGTAAAAAAATAATAATATTAATGAACTCAATCATCGGAAAAAATTCAGCAACTTTGTTAAAGTTTAAGTCAAAAAGTAATTAACAAAGAAATGATAAACATGAAACAGGTAGTGAATGGAAATTAGGAAAATTAAATATTTAAGTCCATTATGAAAACTGCTACATGTAGTTGCTCACAATTGAAAAATCATTCACCACTATATTTTTTCAACCAAAGTACTAATTGCTACATCGTAACCCCAAATCTTGGCATTATTATTGGATTTTGGGTTTTTTCTTCTCATGAACAATACTATATATTGATTAAAAACAAAATTTGAATTTGGTTTTCGAGAGATTTTATCAAATAACACTCAACGGCTAACTCATCTTAAGAAAACCCAAAAAAGACTGCGCTTTGAAACTTATAACTTATAATTACTATCAAAACCACAGAGGGATGACAAAATCGAAGAAAAAAGTATAGTTCTTAAAGCTTTTCATGATTAAACAATGCAAAAAGGAGAGGATTTGGTTATGAGAGGAATACTTGGATGACATGCTTGGCTCGGTCATTGCATCTATTGGCCATTGGTTGACGATGATCCCCTTTTGGCATTCCCCATGGGCTCTCTTGATACTACAAACCCAGATTTTGTGAAAATTTTTATGTTAAAACTAATAAAGTAATATTGTCTCTGTATATGAACCAACAACATTCACTGCGAACTTTATTATGTTTTCAATTGTGGAGAGTTAAATGCAATAAGTATATAATTTTGATGTCTCATCACTCAATATGTATAAAAAAATAAATAAAATTAAAGCCTAACCTTTCAGATTCCATTGGAGAAGCATCAACAATGTTGCCAAACAATCATCATTATCACCACCCAAACCAATCGCAAACTCATTTTTCAAAACACTCAAAAGAACAGCAAAAGTAAGAAAAAGAACAAACCCAAAAACATGTATTAAACTATAAGATTGCCAACAGTGAAACGTTAACTTAACAACCCACATGAAGCGGTATTGAGAGAAGTCAAGTTTATAATATAGAGATGAAAATGTTACTGAGAAAATCTATCTGAGAATAAACATGAAAATTGAAACGATATAAGTGAGAAAGATTTCCATTGGACTTTCTTTTAAAAGTCTTTTTTTTTTTTTTTAATTGAAATGATGGGTAATTTGGTCGTTGTCTTAATTTGTGTTTGGTCATTAATTTTAATTGGACTAATCTTCTTTTTTGGTCATTCAATTATGGAAGAAGTCTAATATGAATTTTTTTTTTTTTTAAAGAAAAGTTTGTGTTTAGGCGTTGGTTTTAAATAACTTTCAGGTGAAATTTTATTTTGTTTGGTCATTAATTATAATTGGACTTATTTTAATTTTAGTTGTTAAGTTATGGAAGAAGTCTAAGAGCATTTTCAGCACTGCTCTTTATTTTATCTCCACATGTGGAAAGTCATTTTTTCAACTTCACTTCAATACTACTCTCTATTTTATCTTTATTTTTATTAAATAATATTTTTATTATTTTATTTTAACTTTTTTTCCACGGCAAACCCACTCCAGTCATTTTACACCACGGCAAACCCACGGCAAATCCAAGACCCACCACCTCGCCGAGATCCAAAACCTGAGACTGTCACAAAATCACCCCGTGCTGGAAGGCCGAGATCAACCCACGCCCGGATCGCAAACCCACGCCCACACCGAGAACAACCCATACCCAGATCGGCACCGAGACAAAAACCAAAGCCCACCCCAAGCAAACCGAAGCCCAGATCGGCACCGAGACCAAAACCCAAACCCACTAGAAGCAAACCCAAGTCCAAATCGGCGCCGAGACCAAAACCCAAGCCCACCGTCAATCCAAACGCCACCAGAAAATCGACAGAGGAGAGGGGAGAGCTATGGAGAACAGAGAAGGTGACGAGAGCTACGGAGAACAGAGGGAGAGAACCGAGAACGAAAAAAATGTGAGGAGAGAGAAAAAATTCGGGAAAATGAAAGGAAAGGAAGAAAAAAAAAAGTTTATATAGCCGGTCAAAATAAATTAAAATAATGGGTGAAGAATGAACAGTAAGTATTCGGAAATGAATATTTACTGTAGCACTATAAGGAAATGAAGAGTCGGGTGAAGAGCCTGTTGGAGCTGATTTTTGCATTTTGGCTCTTCATTTGTAGAGGTAGAGAGCAGTGTTGGAGCTGCTCTAATATGAAAAAAAGAACCAATCTTAGAGAAGTATATTTTTATAAGATATCTTTTAATAGTAGTAAGAGACTTATTTTAAACGATAAATCAAATCCCTTGAGAAATTTAAACAACATATAGTTGATATATATATATATATATATATATATATATATATATAATATATATATATAATATATATATATATATATATATATATATATATATTTGTTAACCTTTTTTTAAAGGTGTTTGCTAGCAGTGTAATTTTTTGTTATTATTGGGTTATTAATTGCTTAGAATTTCGGCTGTAATTTTAACTAACTAAATTTATACGTGAATAGTTTTACCACTTAAGAAACGGTTTATTTGGGAAATTTAAACAATTTTAGTTCTTTAAAACAATGTATCACTTGAACTTATCAAAAAAAAAAAACAATGCATCACTTGAGAAGTTGTTATTATCCATTTTATATATATATAAAAGTTGTTATTATCCGAATTAAAAAAAAAAAAAAAAAAAAAATGTGTTGGCATTAGTTCTTTAAAACAATGTATCACTTGAGAAGTTGTTATTATCCGTTATATATATAAAAAAGTTGTTATTATCCGAATTAAAAAAAAAAAAAAATGTTTGGTGGAAAGAGAATTATTTACATGTTAATCTTAAAAAAAAAAAAAAAAAAAAAAAAAAAAAAAAAAAAAAAAAATCAACAAAACGGAAGATTATCAACAAAAGGAAAAAAAAAAAGACGGCAATGAATTAATTAACATAAAAAGAATTAGCACTTAATGAATTAATTAACGTAAAAATTTTTTTGGAATGAGACACTTAGCAGAATCTTACACTGTGAAGAAAGAGACACTTGGCAGAACTTCAGATGAAGGTCTCTGCTTTTATATATATATTGATTGATTGTTAGATCTATAATATTTAATCTAAACCATAAAATAGATTAATTTCAAATTAAGATGATCATTTTCCTCCTGTCTAAAGAATGAAATTCACTCTCTCATTAGGTTTTGTTTGGCTTAGAGTTTTAGTGGCATAACTTGGTTTTTGAGCTACAGCTACCTCCTAATAGCCAAAATCAATAATATGAAAGTGTAGATTAGCAAACATGCATGTCTGTATTAATTAAGTAAAGATGAACATGTTACATATGTTTATCTAAAAAAAAACATGTTACATATGTGTGTGGTACATGTTCATCTAAAAAAAACATGTTACACTTACATATGTGTGTGTACTACATTACCATGTCCTAAAAAAAAACATGTTACATATGTGTGTGGTACATGTACTCATCTAAAAAAAAACATGTTACACTTACATATGTGTGTGTACTACATTACCATGTCCATTCCAACCATATCTCTTTCAAAGAAAAGATAATTAACAAATGACTTATGCTTATTTAATTGGCATGTTCCATGCTGATCATCTCACTTCTCAGACAGCTGATCTGCCACGAGCTTATTAATTTGTAATCATGCAGTCTCTTTAACTTTGCCATTTGTTGATAACGTAGGTGTGAAGTGCTGCAATTCCGGCTATGCACACTATATTTGTTTGCAATATCGTACGTGTGTGATTGTTCATATGTGCTTGCGTGCTTAACTACAAGAAAAATGGTCTTTTGAGACGAATAACTTTCGTTACCCAACCTCTTTATTTCGTCACTAGAGTGATTCGGTGACAAACATGGTTTCATCACATTAAGCTTGTTACTAAATGTTATTGTGACGAATTCTTTCATCACCAATTGATTTTATATAACCAAATAAACAAAACAATTGGTGCCACACACATGTTTCGTCACTTAATGTTTTCGTCACCAAAGATTTTATTTGTTAACGCAAAATTTCGTCAACAAATAATTTTATTTTTATTTTTATATTAAGACATGGAGTGACGATAGTATTTCGTCAGCTAATGTTTTCATCACCTAAAAATTTATGTGGTGACAAAATATTGCGTCATCAATTATTTTTATTTTCCTTTTTATTTTTATTTTATTAACTATGGGGTGACGATAGTATTGCGTCACCTAAAGATTTATATGGTGACAAAATATTGTGTCACCGATTATTTTTATTTTATTTATTATTTTTTATTAAGTTATGGGGTGACAATATTATTGTGTCACCTGAAATATTACGTCACCTAAGGCTTTATGTGATGACGATATTATTGTGTCACCTGAAATATTACGTCACCTAAGGTTTTATGGGATCACGAACATGATTTCGTCACCGATTGTTTTCGTCACCTAAACATTTATTTGTTAACATAATAATTCATTATCAAATACTTTCATTTTATTTTGTATTTTTTTTATTAAGTTATTT
The DNA here is from genome assembly GCA_907173295.1 of Fagus sylvatica. NCBI lineage: Eukaryota > Viridiplantae > Streptophyta > Magnoliopsida > Fagales > Fagaceae > Fagus > Fagus sylvatica. The sequence goes on along the minus strand of OU015769.1, from coordinate 37,926,354 downwards.
GGTGATGAAACTATTTCGTCACCTAATAATGTATTAGGGTATGTTTGGTGACTATTTTTTGTTTTCTGTTTTCTAAAACTTGTATTTGGGTGTTTTGAGAATTGTAATAAAAAATAATATTATAATAGATTTGAGAACAAAAAATTTGTTTGGCATGTGTTTTCCACATAGTTTCTAGTTTTGTTTTTATTATTATTATTATTATTATTATTATTGCTTTTGTTTGCAATAAAGAAACAGTAATCACAGGCACCCTTCACCACCGGAATCGACCAAAACCCCCCACCACCACCTGAGAGCCACCTCACAAACCCACCGGCAACACCTAATCAAGCAGATCTGGCAAATCGAGAAAAAAAAAACCGAAAAAAAACTGGGTTGTGGAGATCGCGAATCAACCCAAACCCACGACCCACCGCAAGCCCACGCCACGCCGCCCCACCGCGACCCATGCAAACCCACCAAAAATTCTCAAAAACCCACTACAAACAGCCACCGTGGAGATCGCGAAGAGAGAGGGAGTCTGTGCTCACCTCGCCTCGCGATTTCCGTTGCCATCACCGCCACATAGCCTCACCTTTGTCGTTGCCGCTCAGCTCGCATCGCCTCGCCTCCGTCGTCACCGCCTCTGTCGTCATCGCCTCGCCGCACCTCACAGCGCCACGCGCGCACATCCCTCTTCGTAGTTTAAATAAAACGAAAAATAAAAAATTATTATTATATTAAATAATAATGTTGAGAACAGAAAACAAAAAATAAAAACATCTTTTTGATGTTCTCATTTTAGTTGATTTGAGTATCATTAGCACAGTAAATGAATTGAGTTCAAAATACAAAACACAACTGCTAAACAACAAAAATAACATTGGGTCCCGCAAAAAGTTGGATTCAAATACAGAAAACTGTATTTGAGTGAAGGAACCAAACATACTCTTAATTTTTAGGCCAACGCTTGCAGCAAGTAATCGAATGCTGCTAGTGCTAGGCCCAGAAGGTGCAGGATGTAACGGAATGGATGCTGACGCCAATGAGACTGTTGCATTGAGTAGACTACCGACCATTTTGGGCCCAAAGACTTTCTTTTAAGATGACTAGGCCCAAAGACTTTCTTTTGTTAATTACCACAATCATTGTTTGTAACTTTGTATAATGGCTGCATACGATGGCATTTGACCACTACAATTTCATATACATTTTCCTACTAGGTCAGGATGAAGTTAAACTATGTTTATTGATACAACATTTTTCATAGTTATTGGTGTCCAATATTTTGTAGTTGGTATATAATAAAATAAGATCAATGATGAGAAAGTTAATGTAAAAGTGTCATGGTCTATTCATACCTTTTTTCACAAACTTGTGATCTTAATTAATATGTTATGAAAAAATTATGCTCTTATTATTGCATACTTGAACTCTAGAACCACTTAGCATTTAGCCTGGTTAATTACTTTTTTATTTTACGAATTTCATCAGAGATTTTATGTAATTTAAGATTATTCTTAAACTTTTATCACTGAACCCAATAACGGTTCCATTGTATAAGGCTTACAGGAAGAAAGCATTTGTCGAAGTTAGTTAAAATAATGTCTTCAGTCTTCATGTCTCTTAAAAGTATGAATTGGTTGCAAACTTTGTACTTCATAACTTAATTTTTTATTGTATACTACTTTTTCTGCTGGTGGTTTGATTAAACAATGTTGAGCTACTGGAATTTGAAAGATGATGAGTCGGAAAAGCAAGTGAAAAGAAGATAACAGTGCTTTTAAAGTAGAGAAATTGGCCATTAGGCCCATTAATATAGTTGTGGCAAATAAGCAATGTCTGGTTGTCTTTCTAAGATATTTTTGAAAGCAATGTTTTATAAGAATTTATAGTTGTTGTAAGCAAAAGGAAAAAATATATGTTGTTTTTAATTAAAGAGCCAACACTAGTGTAATTACTAATTAGTACAAAATTTATCAAAGAAACTTTAATTACAAACGTGTCAATGAAATAAAAAAAAAAAAAGTATAAAAGAAAAAAGTAATGCAATTTTTTTTATTATAATGTTAATGTGTCACTAATCATATTCATTATCACATTAGTTTGCAAATTTTTTTTATGATAAAACTGATAATAATATTAACGTATTCCTTATTTTAAGCTTGAATTGAAGATGAAAGTCAAGGAAAAAAAACAGTAGGTTGGAAAGTGCATGTGTTGACAACTTGACATGTTTTACAATTACTCATATAAAACAAGCACTATTTTATATTTTATATTCCAGTTACAAAAAATCAAATCAATTTTCATTCATTTTCATTTTTCCTTTGCAACAATGACCGTTATTTTACACGGATCCTCTTTCTGATCTCTCTTTGTTTTCATACTCTCCCCCAACCTGTCCCAACTCCCAAGTGTCACAGCTTCAAATGAAATTGGTTTAAAATGCCCCACTTAACCATCCTCAAATCCACCTGGCCATCTGATAAAAGAGGATTTCAGATTTCTCAATTGAGTTTTGACCACATTTAAGGATAGAATAGCTTGGCAAATAGAAGCTCATTCCAAGTATCTTGAAGGCCAGGCAAACACCAATGTACACAATCCGCATAGCTAACAGGATTTGCTATCTGCGCAGGAGTCAGTGGATTCCATTGCTTCTTGTAAATTGAGGTGTGAGCATCTTTCCTATAATTTGAGAGTTGGGTGATGTTGATAAATGTAATGGGAAACTTTGATTCACTGAATACTTCTCCAATCACCTGCATTACACTTCTTCGGCAATCTGAACCCCAGTAATTTGGATCTTCAATTGGACTAGTCTCATTGTAACAGTTGAGACCTGGTTCACCTCCCCAGTCAATGCTCCTGCCAAACTCAATATGTTAGTGTCCCTTAATCCTTATATGCAGATATGCTTAATATAGAACTTATGACAATACAATTTCTTGAATGGTGTGTTAATTTGTAAACAAATGTGTTACTTGTTTGGGTGGGTGAAGGTGGGAGATCATCTATTTCTGGCCCTTTTGGCCATAGTAAAATCACAATTCTAATCATGATAAATAGTTTTGTTAGGGACACAATAATTTTCATAAATTTTTTAAGAATTTCTGTTATTGCCTATTATGATTGGAACGATATTATTTTCACCTAAATCAACATCTAATACTATTTTTATTATGCACTAATCACAAAGGATCGTGTTAACAGACAACAGTTATGAAAAATATTGTGTCTCTAAACTTATTGTAAATTATCCAATAATTAATTTTTTTTATAGATTGAAGGCATGGTTTAAACTAAAGATCATATGTTCTGATATACTAATAAATTACCATTTATTTCAAAAGTTTAAATTAATTGGAAATGATTCAATCAATTAACTATTATTCTAAACTTCAACCCCTCCCATTCTTCCCTTAGAAGAAACTAGGTACAAGTGCACTCATGCATATGAGAGATAGAGTTGAATTCAAGAAAAAGAGAGCTCTTACTTTGCATGAGAAGGTGACATGCTAGTGAAGAAGACTCTTGTTTTCTTGGGGTCCATGTTCTTCCGCACCCATCTTAACATACTTTTCATTGCCATGCGATAAGCATCCTCCGTTGATAGCTCCACAATATCTTTCACTTCATCATCGAAAGATCCTAGCCTGAAAAACTTAAGCCATTAGAACAGGAAGGGATAATACTTTATAGATAAGTGCATAAGTGATTTTATAGGAGTAAGAACATACAAGATCTTCATCTTCAACCCGGTCATCCACCAAAGATAGGTATTGAATACTAATATATCAACTCCTTTCCAATGTCGTCCATGCTTATTGATTGAACCTTTCCTAACAATCCTATCAGATACCCTATGAATGACAGCATTATCCGAGTTCGATTCGAGAATAAATGGTGCCCAATAGAACTCAATTGTTGCATTGTATTCCTAAAAATGGGGAAACCAAAAAAAAAAAGTTAGAAAAAAAATTAAAGCAAAATGTGAACACTTAAAGAAAAATAAAGCAGGAATTGGAATGTCACCTTGGCTGTGAAAACAGTTAGTGAATCGAAAGTTTCCATGGATTTTTTATCCTCAGGTATAAGTTTATGGAGAAGACACACCATTGAAACATATTGACCCCGGTTCAAGGAATCTCCCACAAACATCATTCGCTTCCCCCGGAGTGACTCAAGCATCAATGTGGCATTGAAACTGTACATAATTAATTTGTGACAATAACATTATATGAGCTACATTTATTGGTAAAAAGTAAGAATTCAATATGAAGAACATGATCTAGTTAATTAACTTCGGGGTCTAGTAAAACTAATTACAATAGGAGACATGGTGCGGAATATTGTATGAATTTAATTAACTCACCGGATGAAATAAAAGGTCTTGCAAGTGCTACTTATATCAGTTTCTAAAAGTAAGAAAAATTCTATAATACCTCTTTAACACAATTGGAAAAACTCCAAAAGAATTGCAAGTATAATTTTCAACCTGGACTAATATTGTTCCTATTTATCTCTCCACAAGAAACTATTTATTATTTTTTTGGTCAAAAGATACAATTAAAACAAAAATAAAAACAGTTAATTATCATCATATGTAGTACAAGTATATACAACTGTTTTGAAATAAACAACTTTTCAACTTTGAAATTGACAAACAAACAAACAAAAAAAATGTTTTGAAATAAACAACTTTTCAATTTTGAAAGTGACAAGCAAACAAAAGGTGGGCTGTGCCGACAGTCCATTCTATGGGCCTCAAACTGCTTCAAGGACCCTAAACTTTCAGCCTGGGTAAAAGGGCCTGCACCATAAGGACCAAGACAGCCAGTACTAAGTGTCCGAAATATGATACTGAATCCATATGGATAATGGACAACACCATGGTCAGAGCTAAAATTTCAAGAAAGTAATAACAAATGTAAAATGTTACAACTTGAAAAGGTCATATAAAAAATATAAAAAATTTAGAGGCATCCATATTTATACATATATTTTTAAATAATTAAATATAAGGGTGAAAATTGAAATGTTTGAAAGTTTGGGCCCCCAGCCTCTTTAGCTCCGCCCTCAACACAATGAAAAAAAATAAAAACAACAACAAAAACAAAGTTGCCTTATTTTTGAACTATTGAAAATTTCTTAGAAAGAAAATGTTATCAAACGGATATTTTATAAAGTTCATATACTATGTTGGATATTCACGTTTGTAAACTTATATGAAGTGATAATATATACTTGATTTAACATTATTTTCATATAGATTCCATACTAATTTTTTTCAACTATGAATCATTACTTTTTATTTCATAAAATTTTAAAAATAAAATCATAACTTTTGTTCATACTAATTTAATAAATAAAGTAATGTGTCATTTTTTTATAACTGAAATAGTATTTTTTTTTTTTTTTAATGAATAACTGAAATAGTAAAATATAGGATTTTGTTAAAAGAATTTCAAGAATTATATTTAAGAATTTCGTCGAAATCATGGAAAATCGGAGACGTGCAAAACTACGTGACACGTTGCAGGTGGGTCCCACTCCAACTCCTTCATACATGTCAACACCTACTACAGGTGGGAGAGAAGGACGTGCTTCCGTGAAAGTTATTGCTGAGCTGGTTGACTTTGTCGCTTGTGTATTTTAGGAGAGACTCACAGGGTTATCAAAAAAAAGGAGAGACTCACAGGAGTTGACACGTGTCCGACTTTGAATCATAACAAGCCAGCCGGCCAGCCGGTTCGAACACAAGCTGCCGAATTGACTCAATGAAATCTAGATACTCTTTTTCCACTATTTTTAGGTATTTTTACCATATTAATCTTAATCTCACAAATATATATAAATAGTTTAAGGATTTTTAATAATTAATTAGAATTTATTTCATCTTATCTAAAAGACTAAAATCGTTTTTTTTTTTTTATCCTCTACTTAATTATCATATCCTTTTTATAGAGCTGAAATTTAATTCTCAAATGATAACGGTAGTTTGACTAACAATCATTCTCGTTAAGTTTATTATTGTTTATTAAAAAATTACAAGGTTTCATCGAATTTTTGTTAAATTTACCTAAATACTAAGGGTTTTTTTGTTTAAAGGTACGGTGGAAAATGGACCTATTTGGTTTTTTTTAACCTGTCGGTGACTTTCTGAATATAGGAGTTTTCATATTATAGGAAGTAGGAAATGGCGTAAAACAATTTGACTAACAAACCAGACCCACCCACCCCCCACCAAAACCAAAACCAAAACCTAAAAAAAAAAAAAAAAAAAACATTAAAGTGATTGATTTTGTGCATCAGTGCATGGCATTCTTCGTATGACAGGAATAGTAAAAAACAAAGTAATACTATCATTTATAATTCATCCATTTTTTCCTTTATCTTTCTGTATCTTCATGGTATTAATTTCACCACCACACAATGAAAATTGAAAAGTCTTAGACAACCACAATTGATAGCGATTTAATTGTGCCCCTAGTGAATATGCTTTTCATAAGCTTTTTCTAGATGATACAAACCATTTCGAGAACTTTTATGAGTTATTCCCAAAAAAAAAAAAAAAGTCTTATGGGAGAACCTTTTTTTTTCTTTCTCTTTTGCTAAAATTATGGGAGAACATATTGTTTGTAAAATTATATTAAATATGTAAAATTGTATTCTCTTTTTAGCTGGATATATTAACTTACTTGGGAAGAGAGCAATCATGAGGCTGCCATTTCCAATACTGGTACCCCTTCTCGGGTCGTCCATGTTCTTGGCATGTCAACTGTGGCTGTATGTACGGACAGTCCGATTCTTGGTATAGAGGCCGATTCGACTCGTCCCAAACCCAGCTCCCACTGTACACGTCACACCCTTCTTCAGTCTTCCCTATCGCAAAGGGCAACTTATCCCACTTCTTCACTAACCCCAAAACAAAACCCAACTCAAATTTTCAGTAAGAATTATATTATTTACGTATAATACAAGTTATATAATGAACTCGGTTTGGTTTGGGCTGAGTCAACTCACCTGTTCTAGGAACGGGTTGGTCCTGGTCTGCGTTGAGTTGGAGTTGTTGGCTGAAGAGGCACATGAAGTCCTCGCCATAGAGAATGGCGACGAAAACTATGAAAGCTATTAAGGTGTATAGGTAAGGAGAGAGACGAGCTTTTCTGAGAACAGAGGAGGAAGAGATTGGTGGCTTCATTTCATTTGGATGAAAAGACTTAGTTGGGAATTGGGAGAGAATTTATTGAGGATCGAAGCCTAACAACATATTCTGCGTGTTGAATAGATATAGGAATTATATAGGCTGGAGGAATCAATGATATGGTGGTTCACAAATATAAAGTTGATTGTAACTTACATTAATTATATTTTAAACGGGAATATGTCTTTTTCTTCTTCTTAAATTGGTGTTGATAATCAATAGTTGGTGAAGGGATTTGATATTTTGTTTCTTTCTTGGGCTCTTGGCAAAAAAAATGTAAAAACTTAAAATTATTATCAATTGTATACTATGAAAAAAATTATAAATTATTGTGATAATGAATATGATTTATAATACATCAATATATATATATATATATATATATATTTTTTTTTTTTTTATGTTTAAAAGTTGACACAAGGATTTATACATTAAAAGTTGTATAACATCACTTATTTGGAATGTTGTCAAGCTAAATGCTTACATTCTCTCTATAAGACCTTTTGCCTTGGATCCCCACACAATTAATTCTTATGATGTTCGTTTAATGATAATTACTTTTAATCATTAGGTTAAAACATTAATCGATTTTTTTCAAGTGAAAAACTTTACCAATTGACTTAAATGGAACACACTTATATTAGATCGTCTATAATTCACATCTTTCTCCTTATTCTTATCTTCTATTTTAGAAATACTATAGAATTTTAACTTATAACTTATTCTCTTCTTTCATAGTCCAAGAAATGTATATACTTTATAGACATAGTCATTATGTAAAACCTAAACTATTTTTGTAAATTTTATTTTAGAGGGTGTAATTTTCTAGAAAAGTGAATGATGTTTTGTGGCTCGTATATACAATACGATTCAATGTATTAATATAATTAAAAATATAGAACACTTTACATAACTAATTTAAGCAAAATTTGAAAAGAAAAAAAAAATACCTTAAGCCTTGTAGATTTTTTTGAATGGTTTAAATCCATAAATAATATGATTATTATATGTAAAAAAAAAAAAATGCATGGTCTCTGAATCTCATCAATTTTGATGAAGTGCTTCCTTTCATAATTTCTCCATATTCAATATGGACAAATTTGATTAATTTTGATGAAGTGCTTCCTTTCATAATTTCTCCATATTCAATATGGACAAATTTGATTTTTGAGTAAAAGACCGAAGATCAGAATGCTTGTTAGAAAGTCTTTCCATTAATGAACAGTTGTCAAGAACTTTGTAGTTTAGTGGTATTAATTGATTTCTTTTACATTGAAAATCATGGTTCAAATTCTTCTTCCTTACAGTTGTAATTGTCGAATAATAACAAAAAATTCAAGTTTCATTTCACTTTTTAAGTTTGAAGTATTTAACCCCAAATGTCAAACTATCGAGATTGTTTTCAAGGACAAATTCTCTTGAATCTCATTCAAAGAAAAATAATGATCTCACAAAATTTTATTCAAGGTAAAGCTTTTCCTTTTTTCTTTTTTCTTTTTTTTTTTTTCCTGGTCCCATTTGGTCCCGGGCGTTGTCTATAGTAAATCATATGAAGTCAATTGTCATGTTAGTGGTTTGGGGCAAAAAAGGAAAAAGCAAATACAGCCTTTATTAGAAGGGCGTGATGAAGAAAGGTAGTGGGTGCATGATTATCTGCGAGGTTATAATGTCGCTTGGCTTTGAAGATAAGTGTGTCTTAGAAACATTGCGAATCATACTCTTTCCTTTCCTTTTCTTTCCTTTATTGCGTGTTTAAATCCAAAAGAGGTTGAAACGCTAATGAAAGGATTCCTATACCCATATTTGTTACTTTATGAGATATAATCATAAAAATTATATTGGTTAAAATAGAAAGGCCAAAAAGTATGATTAAATATGGAAGGGTTTAGGTAGAGGCCGTAGAGGGTATTTGTTTACATTTCAGTTTCAAAGTTGGTTGCACTCACCTGCTCCCTGCCCCAATCATAACCAAAAACAATTGAGACAGCCGCTGTATGCAAGTTGATAGTCAGAACTACAATAGCGATTGACCAACTAAGTTGATTAAATTCGTTTTTAATTATCCAACCAATGTTCAATGGTCTATTGTATTCAGGTTTTTGCTTAAAAATGAAGCAAAGAAACTTAAAGTTGTTCTTGGAATTTTGCAAGTGTGTCATGCACATTATAATATTACTTCATTATAATTTTTTTGAGATATGGGAGCGAGAGTGGCAGCCTCCACCGTGGCTAATGGTCATGAGCCTTAAAAACAAGGAAAATAAGATTAATAATTATGTGTGTTACAATAGTATGACACAAGCAATGACATGAGTTTAGGTTCTATCTTTCTCTGGATTTCTTTTTCTTTTTCTTTTAAGGCGTGAGTATAGAGTCAGCAACACTAAAATATAATATGTGCATTGATGCAGAAACAAAAGGTATGTTAGCAAGTGTCTATAGTTTGCCCCCAAGCCTAAAGTCATGCTCATGCTACATAAGCTTTGATTATTTATGCTTTGCAACATGATGGATGTCATTCATTGTAGCTAACTTAGCTAACTCAAGTGCTTCCCTATTATTGCAAAAGTTTCAATGTTAGCTAACAAATCCCACTGCTTTATTTTGTTTTAAATTAGATCTTAAGGAAGCTGCTCAAACTTTATATATATTTATAATAACTTTGAGCTCGCAATCTCCACCCAAACTTTCTTCCTCACATGCCCTTTTTACCTTCTCAACACTTCCTTTGATAGGACCTGTCATTGCCCATGGTTGCTGGTGTCTTTCAAAAGAGTAGAAAGCCAGCCACAAGCTGATTCGAGTAAGAGAATATTTTCAAACAGGTATTTCTTATATAGTTTCTGTACCTCTAGTGTTATTTGTAATTTACTACAGGATACATTGATTTTTTCTCTCATCCAATAAGCAGACATCATTTAAGACTCATTGAAGCAAAGGGATGTAGCTACAGAGCAGGAACCTGGAATATTACACCACACTACCACAGTATATGGAAGCTTTTCCTGATTTTATATCTTCTATTGATGACTAATTAGAACCAAAAATTTCCTCCTTTGGCTGTTTACCTTGGTAGGCTTAGATAGGAGGTAATGAGTTCATCTAATCCATGCATACCTCTTCGAGCATTTATTCAAAGACACATACTGGATAAGGTTTTATACACACAACTATATCAACAGTAAGATTTAAACACTCATGTTTTATTCAGTATCTGACATCTAAAAGATTTTATGTGACTTTTCTTTCTATCAACTGTAATTTTTTATTTTTTATTTTGTGATGATGTGGGAACCCCACCAAGGTAAGACCCACCCCTAGAGAATAAATCCCTAGTTGCATGCACCCATCATAACAAATATACCATTCAAAATTTCAGACAAAAACTAAGGAGATATTACACATAACTCACCTGAAGTCTAATTGTATTTTTTGTGGGTTCATGAGTTTAATGTATTTAAATAGTAATAAAATTGTTACAATGTTTTTTGCGCTTTCTATTCAAGTTACATATTGAATCACACATTGTTAAATCAAAATTCCACTGAAATCACAGAAGGAATCCAGGTGCAATTGACACAACATAGAAAAATGATGGCTTCAGGGATAACAATTAATTGAATATCATTGATGAGAAACATTAGGGTGTAAAAGATACCAAAAAGCACCTGTAATACGGTGGTATATGTCAAGAAATAGTAGTAATTTCTCTACAGATCTAAAAAAATCCACTCTGTTGAAGCAGTTGGGCCTCCTCTAGGCACTATCCACGAACTGAACCATTGTGATTGTATGTTGAATTTCATGGCAGAGCAGAGATGATACAAGATAAAATCTCCAGTAGAATCCTAAATGGAAAGATGTTATATGATCAGAAGTTGACAGGAGAATAGGAGCTCCGGTGACCTTCAGAAGGTCCTCTAAATTTCTGCACCAATGAAGCAACCGAACTCTACAAAGAGGAAACAAGAGAATTGTAAGTTATTAGCAAGCATATATAGAACCTTTAGGAGAAGAAGAAAAAAAGAAAACCTTTTTTTGGATAAGGAAAAAATACAGATACTGAAGCAAACAAGTGGAAAATATACCTGTGTTCTTTGAGGTATACTGCTCCAGAAATCTAGGTTTGGGAAAATCTGAACAAGATGAGGAATAGAGTTAACAACTGGAGTTAAAACACCAAGGCAGGAGTAGGCTCTTTGGCAGCTAACCAAGACTACAATGCTTTTGATTAGATATGATAAGAAACATACATATTGTTTCTGTAATATTAAACGACTAAGACAATGGATGATTAAGCAGCTTACTGCACACACATAACTCAATACTGTTATCTTAAACAACTAAATAGTAAATATCCTTCTACTTCTAAACTCCCTGTCCTCCTTTCATTACAAGTGCAGGGTTTCCATTATAGACATTCTTTGATTAGTATAATTTAATAAATAACAATGAGCTCTAGCTCAAAAGGCTCCTCTTCCTCTTATAAGAGCAAGGTGCAGGTCGGGGTTGTGGGTTCAATACCCAGTAGGTGCGTCTATAACATTGGAGAACTTCACTCAGAGAGTTGCACGTTGCAAAGCATACAGTACAACAATCCTCACTGCTATATATATATATATTAGATTATCGTAGTTTCCAAAACAAAAATGGCACTACATGGAATTGAAAGCTTAGGCATGTGATGAAAACTTTACAGGACTGCCTATGATATAGCCTGGGAACATTTTTTTTCTTTTTAATTATTATTATTATTATAGAAATTGGGAACATTCTTTAATCCGTATGTTTTATGCAACAATTTGCTATATTAAAAATCTTTTCCAGTAGATTGCTAATTAGAGAGATTTAGAGTAATATATCAATTATATAAAGTCTAAACTTCCCTTCATCCACTTTTTCATCTGTCAATCCATTCAAATGATAACCAGATGGTCAATCTTATCACAAATTGTCTATATATACCAGACACAGAAAGACTTGCCCTAGAATTGCTCCATTCCCTCTTATACAATGAGTACTTAAATAACTTTTGTCTCAGATATATATATATATATATATATATATATTGGTTTAAATTAGCATTAACCAAAGTACTTTACTCCACTTTAACTTTCTTGTCAGAAGCCCATTCATGATTAAGTGTTGAAACATCATCAAGGTCAGGTCATTTTTTAGCCTTGTGATTACCACTTAACCTGACCACATTTTTTCACCTCGATGCATATAGCTTGAGCAAAATCAACCCCAATTCACAAAAGTCATTGAAGTATAAGATGAGAAAATACAGAGTAACATATAAAAAACACTAGTTTAGCATACATATATAAATGGACAAAATCACATGCATAACAAGAACAAGCCCAACTCAAGTGAGAAAACGTACATCTATTCCACGAACTCCAAGGATGAAATATCGATAAACAGTACCAGCCAGGAGATACGCTCCAAAAAGGCAAAACACACTGAAACAGAGCAATCAAATGATCAAAATTACTCCTTAAAAGCTTAGGGTTCCCAAAAAATGTTTGTTAAAATTAACTGTGTAAGTAATATTAAAAACCTTACATGGTTATGACGGTGCCAAACCAACCCCAACCTTTCCCATGATAATGGACAATCTTGGCACAACCAGAAGGATGCCTCATTACTGTAGCCTGCCAGAGAAATTAAATCACTATAAATCATGCATTTAAACATGATTAATCCACATTTGAATGTCGAGCAACATTCAAAAGTTAAAATAGAAATCATGTTGAGATCCATGGTTTTGACAAACCACATACTACAATAACCCTGATTTTCTCAAATGCAACCACCTATCCCCCTCTCCAACAGCACCACCAGTGATAACACTATTTTCCTTCCATTTGACCATCATAATTCCGCCAAGACACAAGAACACAGATTTATTAGTCATCAAATTATGGATCGAGTGCATCTTCAGTTCTAAGTTTGTTTTATATCATCACAATCATATTATTTTTCCCCCTTTTGTCTGGAATCGGTCAGTTCAGTACCCAAAAAAAATTGCTGATGATGCACTCGCTGAAGCATTGAAGCCAAAAGGAAGTTGCAAATTCAAGTAATAGTTTAATCGACATGAAGATACCATGTGGAACTGCCTCAGAAATCCTAACTTACAACTATTGGCAAAATAATTGCCAGAGAGAAATCATTTAGACATGTATCATTGCTATAAAGCTAAAGTCTGCTTATAGAATGAAACAGTGAATGCAGGGAGATATCACCACTTCCATTAAATACTCTTGCGGAACCTAGAATCAAGTTCGTTTTGCTAGTATTTAAGAGTCTTAAACCCATGACTGCACCCTCCATGCCATTCTTATGGAATTAATAGGTGTCATTTGAGCTAGAGCTCATTGGAGCCATCTCAATGTGCAATACTAATATTGTAGGATATGCACATATGTGCACACGTACGCACTCCACACACTTGCAATGTGTATTATTCATCAAAAAAAGTATTCCAGGAATCAGGTTATGTGATTTTAAAAACTAAGTTTGTTGTATAAAATAAGTAATAAGTATGGAGGCAATAAAATTATTTCTAGAAGTCCAAAGCACTCACATATTCACAGGTTCCAGATTTCTCCAGTGAATGGGGCCCCTGCCAACAAAAAAGAAGGGAAAAGTAACATAAACATGATCATAACAACCCCAGGAAAATCCAATCTATTGACTTCTAAAAGATTAAATGAACAAGATCCCACCTGAGCGCCATTTGAATCACAAAAAACAGACACAGAGAGCGAACAGTTGAACTTTGGGCCAGTATTGGACATCTTAACAATCACTCCAAGATGGGGATTATTTGCATCTGCCATATTTTCTAATGATTTATATTTCCAAGTTTAACTCACAAACAGAAGCATGCTATGAAATGAGTTGCACCACAGTATCAAGGGAACTAGAGTAAGCAAAGGCACATATCATGATGCCATAAACAAGCAACATAATTTAATAAGATGAAATTGTTCTTCTACTTTTAATCTGAATGAGATGCCATTAAGTAAATAAGCTTACCAATGATTTTAATGTCTATGCTCGAGGCATGACCAATGGCAGTGCAAACATGGTAACCTGCATTTACAACATAATTCTATTAGAAGAATAAGAACCATCTTCCAAACTAACCTACTAAAATTCATGTTCTGCAACAGAAGAGAAAGGCCCTTAGTTGGGGATTGGTTTTGTTGAAAAATAAATGGAGAATAGAGGCATTATAATAAGCAATAATTCCTTAAGAGCACAAGCTTCACAGCTCAAGTAGAAACATCATGATAGGTAATAACTCCTTATACTACATCATTTCTAGAACTGTTAAGAATAAGCTCTCTCCCAACCACTAACCCAAGCATGTCAAGCATTCAAACAATGAAACCAACCCCTCCAGAACAGGGTTAAGTAGGCATCTCACTGACCTAGCTACCCTAAAGTTTCCATCATGCTCACTATTCCTTGTATTTAATTTTAATATCAACAAGGGAAATTATCCACCAAGATGGAAAGGAAGAGGATAGGGTTTTCTAATATAATCTAAAATTCTAGTATGGTGAACTGAGATTCAAAGAGCTCTACTCAAGTATCTTTGACAAATTATGGAATCCAATTTGATACCCCACACTTGAGTCATTGACTCCCATTCTCACACCTACTTCCATAATTGACCAACTTTCTCCACTTAATCAATTAGCAGATCCATAGGCCAAGAGCCTTGTAGCTCAACTGGTTGGCACCTTCTGGTATTCTCCAAAGGAGACATCCCGGGTTTCAATCTCCCCTCCTCCAACTATCGAATTATCAAAAAAAAAAAAAGATCCATAGTAAACAACAACATAACACAAAAAATTAGATGCTTAAGAGCCTCAGAGAACAATTACCTCCTATGTTGTTTTCCATGAGGGCACTACAATCCATGCCACAATGTGATGGGCCCCCACAATCCTACAATTAAGCAGGAAATTCTGTGAAAAGTTCTGATGGTAAATATATTACTATTTTGGTAAACTATTAACTAATAAAGTACATTGGAACAACTTTATCCTCCCCCCCCCCCCCCCCCCCCCCCCCCCCCCCCCCCCCCCAAAATATATATATTGGAAGGAGAATAACAAAATGCAATTTGCATACGCCATATTTATTCCAAGATATACTCTATTAGAGCTTATTAGCATTGAGGACCCTCTAACTGCTAAGAATTACATCTAGAGCTATGCCTGCCAAATCCGCTCCAAAGCTATTGTAGTTTCCGATCAAAGATTCAAAATTTTGCCTCAATTTTTTTTTTAGCTCACATTATTTAAAAGCGATTAAATTGTAGTGTTGCATGTCCTACCCACCTTATCTCTTTGGTACTCAAAAGCAGAGACACAAGAAGCTAGAACTCTCCCTTCCACCTCACTCCAACCCCCAACCCGAAACAATTGAAATAAAGCAGGAATACAAGTGTACCAAAGAAATAAAGGTATCATAGCTTTATAAGTCAAGAAATTAGAATGTATTATTGCCTACTCTATCACTGTAAAGAAAATAACTTAGTAGGACTTGAGAAGTATTTACCAAGCAGTCAGCACATTTAGGTGGGTGATGATTGAAAATCATTCCATCGCATAGCTGTTCCACGCACCATAAGGAGAAACTTAATAGTTAATCAACTTTATGTGATAGAAACCAAGCCTATAACTGCTTGTAATAAATCATTCTAATAATGCAGGTATTGCACAGTGGATCAACAATAGTGTTTGAATTTGCAGTCAATGGTTCCTGGAGTCCAATGCAAGACTGACACATCTAAACCACAATTTAGTGAGCTTGTTGCTTGCAAGTCGTTTCTTGTTAGCCCAAACAACCAAAAAATAGACATGATTTCTGTTGAAACCTTAAATTAGGTAAAATAAGAAGAGTGACACCAAGAAACAAAATGGTACAGAAAGTATTTGGAATACAAAGAAACAAAGTGTAACCTGATGGAGCCAACCTGAAACCAGATCACAGTCTCATTTGCTGCCACTTTGTAAAACCTGTATGGAACAACATTATAGATATAAACTAGTTGCCTCATTACCAAATCATTTGGAAAGAAACACTATAGTACATCCAACATCAATATCAATTGCACAATAAATTCAAATACAAAAAATATAGAATGTCAAGTTATTTTTTCATCAAAATAAAACCAATCATTTTGCATCAGCCAAAACTTAGGTACAATTCCTTAGGTGTTGTACTTCAGGTTTTCCAATTAAATTTAACCATGTGATTGTATTGGCCAATGCAATATAACTGATGTTATCTTCTCCTAATGATAATTAAATTCAACCATGGTTTAATTTAATTGAAAAACCGAAGATTTAGTACCTAAGTTACTGTAGCTAAACTTGCACCACTACTATTCCAAACCAATTGTTCCACCACAAACGTTGAGTTTACCATACTAAACAAATAACAAAATATGCCAACAAATGTTATCTACCATTAATTAGTGTCCCAATAAACTCAATCCTTAAGCATAAGTAGGACAATAATGCATCAATGTTTAAATCCAAAAATGATTATAACAACTCAAATAAATCTTCCACAACCAAACCACCAATCATATTTCAACTCAAAACACAAAACCCAATAATCCCATTTCAAGAAAGAAATCAAATATGCCAATACAATAATCCATTTCCATTTTCACAACACGTTCACACCAAAAAATAATAATAATAATGAAAAGCAAGTCATACCCAGATCAAGAAAAAGACAAATTATTAGATAGGAAGAGTTGAGAAGTACCCATCTTCGCTGAGAGCCCCGTGAGGAAAATTAGGAATAGGAGTGGCCAAGCTATAATTGTAGACCTTGTAGTTGTCGGTGACACTGAGTTCGCATACCGAAGAGACCGAGTTCAGTGACATAACTCGGTGTTGAATCGTTGAGAGAATTATTACAACAACAATAATAAACCATTTCAGATTATCGAATCCACTTCTCATTCTTCACAACCTCTATCTCATGCTAGTTTCAAGCTTTTCGTTTTTTGTTTTTTTTTATTAATTTACTATTTATTGTTTATTCTTTGTGAGCGATTTGACAAGAACGTTGCGAATACGGGTATTGCCTTGCCTATTTGGTCATGACGAAAGAAAGAAAAACAGAGAGAAAAAAAACGTGTCACTGTTAAAGTCGTGGGCCCTGGTTCTAGGCCGAGTTGGGCCGGTCTGTGCTGAGCTTAACTAGCTATTAAGACCTAGGTTGGCGCTTCAGACAAAAATGGGCCTGGCTCACCTGTAGGCCCCGCCAAAAGCACGAAATACATCAACATAAAATCCAAATATTCCATTCAGAAAAAAAAAAAAAAAAAGTATATATATATATTTATACTAATAATCCAAACTCAATTAAAAATACTAATAATATAAGATAAAATAAAGAAATTGATCATTCGATCTTGTTTTGTCACATGATATTACTTTGTTATAATTCTTTTTCAATTTTAATATTCAAGTGAGATGATACATGCACATAAAAACACACACATAGAGAGATGCTTTTAAGATTGTCATGTTTTGCAGGGATTATTTTACCAAATTTTGCTTTGAAATGTTGGCCTTTGGTTCATGGAGGGGTTGATATCAGTCTCAATTGTTGAGGACTATAGGGGGAGAACAATGGAAATAACACAATAACATAATATTTAGATACACGAATTAATCGTTATCTTCAAGATAATATTTTTTCCCCCACTCAATTAACTGTTTTCAGGATACAACTAGGTCATGTTTCTATAAATAGCCAACTCGAAGAATCCAGTTAATTTCTTTAAATGTGTGCAAAAAATTGTATTAAAAATATATATATGGAAGTTTATTTATAAACAATGAAGAGTTTTCTTCAAAAATGAACAATTGAAATTTCACTGTAGTTGGAATAGATACTCTAACACATTTAAAAATACTTATTTTCCTTTGTTGTTTTATGCAAAATCGTGTAGAAAAAAACACTTTTATGTAACTACCTCGCCCGAGTGAGAATGACCCGCTTGAGGGAACTAGCCTTATCACTTAAGTGAGTTTTACAATAAACATTTTTTAAAGTCATTCAAAAAGTTTTCTTATATCTTGTTCAAGCAATGACCAAACAAAAATTTCGCTTGTACCTTGTTCATATTTCGCTCAAACAAGATCTTTCACTCGAGCATGAAACAACTGAGCTTATATATTCGAGATACATATCATTTCTATCATAATATGCGAGTTAATATATGAATACTACATAATTGTAGACTTACATATTGTGAAGAAAATATATCTTATACATCAACCATATATAACATTTGTCTCATATATAATTGTGGGGCCGTATATGCTTTTAGAGGGATACAGTATATGCCGAAAAAGATATATATTTATATTTTTTTATTGGTACCAAAAGATAGTATTAATTAAATAAAGAAATGGCAAATGTTTTTAGTTTTTAGTTTCCTTTCAACCTAAACGACTTGTAGCACATCATATTCGGTGCGTCTCAATTCTCTAGGGCCAAAACAAGAGAAAGGCGCAAGGCCATTTTGAGAAGCAAAATACGAACAGCACTACATAAACCCGCAAAAAACTAACAGCAGATAGAGAAAGAGAAAAACGGCGGCAGCTCCGAAATCATGGACACCGACTCGCTCAACCAAAGCAACGCACTAACCAACACGCGCTTCTCCGATCTCAACCCCTCACTCTCCGAGCCGGTCCTCGAAGCCATATCCCAAGCCGGCTTCGAGTTCTGCACGCCGGTCCAAGCCGCCACAATCCCCTTACTATGCAGCTACAAAGACGTGGCCGTCGACGCCGCCACCGGCTCAGGAAAAACCCTAGCCTTCGTAATCCCACTCGTTGAGATCCTCCGCCGTAACAAAACTCCTCCTAAACCACACCAGGTTCGTTTCTAAAATCCTGTTTGGTTGCTGAGAAAGCTCAGGAAAATCTAAAATTTTGTTTCCTTTTTTTGTTTTTCTAGGTGATGGGAATAATCATATCGCCTACGAGGGAGTTATCGTCGCAGATATACAACGTTGCGCTGCCTTTCGTTTCGACGTTACCGAATTTCAAGTCTATTCTGCTTGTTGGTGGAGGGGAAGTGAAAGCGGACTTGAAGAAAATAGAGGAAGGAGCTAATTTATTGGTCGGCACGCCCGGGAGACTCTTCGACATTATGGAACGTGTCGATGGCTTGGATTTTCGGAACTTTGAGGTATTTTTTCAAGCATAGAAATAGCTTTAGTTTGTAAAACATTGATTTTTGATTTTTTGAAATGTAAACTTTTTGGTTTTATTAGTAAGTTATATACGCTTTCACTTTGAACTGGTTCGGAGGAATCTCCTCCAACCCATTACGTGACATTGGATGATCATTTAGTAGTGATGATGAATTTTATTTGTATGGAGGGAACCTCATGTACATAAGATGTGGACACAAAGTTCACCTGAAAAATGAAATGCTTGATAAATACATTTGGAAAGAAAGAGAATGGATGGACTCTGAAAAAGAACTTGCATATTTTTTTGATAAGTGATGATATATATTTTTAGTATGGAGGGAACCTCATGTACATGAGATGTGTACATAAAGGTCACCTAGAAAATTACAATACTTGATAAATACATTTGAAGAGAAAGAGAATCAATGGACTCTGAAATAGAACATCCATCAGGGTTGCCAAATGAATGGGACCTCAAAAACAAGTAGCAATAATGTTCCAATACTGTAATATGCGTTGGCTAGTGGTACGACTATGTTTGACGAAAACGCAATCGCTTATTTAAGGTTAGGTTATAGAAATTTTTTTATGACTTTTCGAAATAATACCAGCATGAGAACGATGAGCATACAGTTTATGTGTTATTTTCTTGGTTGGTATAGATTTTGATTTTGGATGAGGCCGACAGGCTCTTGGATATGGGGTTCCAGAAGCAGATAACTTCCATTATATCTCGCTTGCCAAAGCTTCGTAGAACTGGTCTTTTTTCAGCTACTCAAACTGAGGCAGTTCAAGAGCTATCTAAAGCAGGGCTGAGGAATCCTGTGAGGGTTGAAGTTCGGGCAGAAAAAAAGCTGGTAAATGGTCCAGCATTGTCAGAACAACCGGGCATTTCAAAAACACCTGCAAGCCTTCACAGTGAGGTATACTGTGCTTCCAGTTCATTTTGCTACATTTTGTGAAATTGTGTTTTGGCTTGAATTATCCATTTGTTTAGAGTTCCAATATTGTCTGGCTGGTGCTTTGAATGTATTCTTCACTAGAATAGATTGGTTCGTGTATGTGTTTGTGTTAACGGTCTTTTTCAAGGAATATATGCCTAGTAATATTGTTTCACAGGCTATTCTCTAGGATGGCTTCTTATTCCATATTTACTAGACAAATGGGAGAAAAGAAAGTTACTCATCCTTTTCAAATTATGTTACTTAGAACTTCGTTTTAGGTGGAGGTGAAGAAAACTCAAAATGTTGATGGTTTGGTGGTGCTGTCACATTCTAAGATTGAGAAAATTGAGAAACACACCTAGAAGTATACCCATATCTGATCCTCATACCAGAAACTTTGTAATTTGTGTTACATTTGCTACAGTCTCTCATCAAGAAATATGCATTTATCCGTCCTTCATCAGTCCTTTAATTATAAATCCACTTTTCCTTTATGTTTGCAGTACATGGAATGTGAAGCAGATAAGAAATCATCACAGCTGGTCGATTTCCTTATCAAGAACAGGTCTAAAAAATTTATAATGTAAGTTATTAAAGTATATTATGGCTACCATGACCTGATTACATTTAAGGGCCAATGAGTTAGTTTGCAAAAATGATGTTACCTATCTTCTGTAGATACTTCATGACTTGTGCTTGTGTTGACTACTGGGGAGTTGTTCTTCCATGCCTTCCTGTTCTGAAGGGGTTCTCTTTGATCACTCTGCATGGCCAGATGAAGCAGGTAATATTAGCATACTTTGTTAATATCAAGGATTAGCATATTGGGTTCCTCCAAATTGTTAGGTGTCATTGTCTAAACAGCCTGTATTTTTGATCATGTGATTTCATGATAGACTTTTAACAATTAATCTCTGTCAAATCCACTGTGTTCTGTTTTTTTCTCTCCCCCCCCCCCCCCCCCCCCCCCCCTCCCTCCCTCCCTCCCTCCTCTCTGCAAACTGCTCAACACAATGCGAACTAGATGGAAGTGGATTTGAGTGTTGGAGTGCAAGAAGGGAACTTGGTAATCAGTGTGGCAGCGGTGGCCAGTTTGGGGGGATTTTATTCTGCAGCGTCATTTGTTATAAAGCACATGAGAATCACATGAACAAAGACACATGGCCTGTTTTAAAGAATGCCATGTTGCAGTCTGTAGGAATTTCCAAAAACTTTGTCCAGTTGCCCTTTTTTATAAACTAACATGTTTTGTGACTAATAGACTGCAAGGGAAAAGGCATTAGCTTCATTTAAAGATCTTTCAAATGGTATTCTTCTATGTACTGATGTTGCAGCACGAGGACTTGACATTCCAGATGTTGATTATATACTTCAGGTAGCTTAGTAACAATCTTGATGGTGTAGTCTATGTGTTTTATATTTCTTAAGTGATATGTTTTTACAATTTCACTCTGGAAGCCAAGTGATAAGTTATGGTTTATCTATTGGTTGCTTTTACAGTATGATCCTCCTCAAAATCCAGATGTTTTCATACACAGAGTTGGCCGAACTGCCCGGATGGGTAGACGAGGAAGTGCCATTATTTTTCTATTGCCAAAGGTGAATTTTTCACATTGGTATCCACATGATAATTAAGAGTTAGTTTCATTCTTCTTTTATTTGTTGGTTTAAATTTAAGGTAAAAATATTCATTTTTGTTGCAATCTTGTAGGAGGAAGCTTATGTGGAGTTCCTACGTAGAAGATATGATGTTCTTGAAGAGAGGAAATGCTCTGATGATGCTCCTGATGTTGTTCCTCAGGTAAACATGAATTTTTACTGAAGTTGTGCAGTCCTATCTAAGTTAATGCTATTAGGCTTCTTTGGTTAGGGAAAAGATGGAGGATTAGAATTCTAAAAAAGTTCATGAACCTTGTAGAATGACTAACTCTTATAAAATCCATTAAGCTTCACAACTCATCTATAGACTTACTTGTACTAGACTACCAGTGGTGTAGACATTATTTATATTAGTGGAATTTGACTTCATTGCCCAAAATTAAAAATGAGACTATCTGAGACAATGGTCGCTTATATCTTCATGAGATTATATTCTAACTTCATGGTTTCAAGGTATTTGATCCATAATACTTTTTGGTGGATGATTGGTCCTCATATCCAAACTTGTTTCAGATCCGATCTGCTGCCAAAAAGGACCGTGATGTCATGGAGAAAGGAGTCAGGGCGTTTGTTTCGTATATCCGTGCATATAAAGAGCATCTCTGCTCTTTCCTTCTCAAGTGACTAACAACACTTAATTTTTGCCTTCAGTGCTGCTTGTATTTCTGCCTGTAATTTATTAGATCATTAATTTTTATTTATCCAGTTGGAAAGAGCTTGAAATTGGGAAGCTGGCGATGGGATACGGCCTATTGCAGCTTCCTGCCATGCCTGAGGTAAAGCGCCACACACTTTCTACTGTAGGCTTCTCTCCAGTTGAAGGCATCAATTTTGAGGAGATCAAGTTTAAGTAAGAACTCTTACATCTTTTAACACACCTTACCGTATAAATACCTGAAAGATGATTTTAAGTCATGAAGGATGAAATCTCTTATTTGACTATTTGGATCTTGTCTTTTTATTGCTTCTATCAGCAACATAGTTCTCATATTAGAATCATCCAACAATTAATTTCTATATACTTTTTTTAACAAAAATAATATTTTCATATGAAACAATTACAATTCTTTCATTCATGCATGCCTTTTGCATGGTGAGATAAAATTTGATTGTCATATTCAAATTTGAGCCTGTGCTTATGGCCTAATGTCTTTGATAATTCAGAGATAAGTCTCGTGAGAAACAAAGAAAGAGGAATCTGCAAGCAAAAAAGGAAGCAAAACAGCAAGAGCCAAAACCTCAAAAACCCAACAAAACCCCAAAGGCTGCAGCTACCATCTTGAGGAAGAAAACAGCCAAACAGAGACGAGCTTCCCAGACAGTTGAAGATGAAGATGAGTTGGCACGAGAATACCGTCTGCTTAAAAAGCTCAAAAAGGGGGCCATTAATGAAAGTGAATTTGCTAGGTTAACAGGAACTGATGAGTTATAGGTCACAATTTTCCAATTCAGACACAATGGGATTCTGCTAGCCTCAAGGAGTAGGTTTCATCGTCAAAGCATATGTGTTCTGACGAGGCCAAAGTGTCCATGACATCTAAAGCTTGTTTGGGAGGCTAAACACTAGCCGATGCAACAGAATTGCAAGGGAAAAACTGTGTCGGGGATGAAAGGAGCTTTTGGTCTTGGTCACATTCTGATTCTGGGAGCTGGAGACTGTATAGGAGTTTTGACACTAACCATGAGATTTCATCACTAATCTATTTGCATTCTTCTCACCCACACAAACGCACCTTTTCTCTTGTGATGTACTTTTTTCGCCTATATTCATGCAGTGAGATATTGGTTTGTTAGTCAGTTTCTGTGGAGACTGTAGCAGAAGCAATGGTAAAGTAATGGTGAAAGGGGGAATTGTATCTTTAAAAGTTTAGTGGTCATCAAGCGATACTTGGTAGGGTAAATACTCATAAAATTTTGTAAGGGATAATTCCTTTTACTCAGTTTTCTACTGCTTGTATGTTGTTTATGATAAATCATGATATTTTGGTTAATGTTTGTACGGCCAAACTAATTCCTACTCCTACTGGCCTTGAGAAAGCTTGCAATTCCTATGAAGCGGCCGTGGCCCGTGAGGGTGTCAAACTACTCCCGGGTCATAGATAGTCCTATAAATATACTCTGTTTCTGTGCCTAACCTTGGGAAATCTTATGAAAGCAATTTTAAAGTTTTAAACACATTTAAGGAACCGTATTTGAAATATATATATTTTAGATTAAAATACTGTTTTTGTTCCTAAACTATATATGAGTTTCGTTTTTCGCTCTTGAACTTTGAAAAGTTTATTTTTTTATTCTTAAACTTTAAAAAAGTTTATTTTTACACATGAATTTTGTCTTGAACTTTTTTACAAAAAGACAAAATTCATATATAAAAAGGAATTTTTTTAAAGTTCAAGGACCAAAAATGAATTTTTTAAAGTTCAGGGACAAAAAACGAAATTCATGTATAATTTAGGAAATGAAAACAATATTTTAACCTATATTTTAATCAGATAACCTATCCGCATGCTACCAAGAATCTCCGTAAAATAGAGCAAGCCTAATTTGATTGTTATTGTTTATTGGCCCTCATGTGCACATTCCCCAAAGACTAATGGGTTTTTTTTTCCTCTCCTGTTCGCGCCTGCGAGTGGTATGGTGCCCACAATGACCCATTGCCGTTAGAGCCAGCATGCCCACCCTCAATTTTGAAAAAATAGCAGGTTAATCAATTATTATTTATTAATGCATGTGATATTGTGCCGTGAGTCATGTGACTCTTTCGGTCCAAAAGATAAAAGAAGGCTGGCATGGTTAACAAAATGTAAACATTGCGCTAACATTTTAAAATGTAAGTCATACTCACAATTTTTTTTTTTTGGCTTTGAGTTTTCATTTTCTTATTTTCTTGTTACTTAGTAATAACAATAATAATTAACCTTCTTTGTGAGAATATTATTGTATATATAATGAGATAATAAATATAAATTTAATTTTCTGCGACATTTAATACAAAATCAATCATAGATGATTTCAATCATTTAAAACAAAATGTTTGATTTTCCTTTTATTAGATAATTGCATTGTAATATATTAATAAATAGTTATTGTGTTTTTTTAATAAATTTTACAAAATATTTCACAATTGTTGAAGTGTCAAATATTAAATTATGAATGGTAAATTGAATAATACCAGTAATAAATCAAGATAAGAACTAATAAACAACTAGCAAATGTAATTTAAATAAGTTATCCTTTCATCTCCCCACCACAAAATCACTCATTAATTTTACATGGACCACATGAAATAAAAAGAAAAAGAAAGAAAGAAAGAAAGTAGAATGGGCTCAAAATAATTGGGTTAAAAAAAATATATAAAAAAATTGGGCTTGCTACTTTGCTTTGTCTTGCTTTTGGAAAAGAAAGTTAGGTAATTTACCAAAGGCGGTAAAGGCTAAAACTGTTTTTGGACTCCAGAGCTCTTCAAATCTCCCATTCAAAATGACGAATGCGAATCAAACTTTTTTTCCGGATCAAGCATAAATAGTTGGGCTGTTGCCAAAAGAAAGGAATCCCAGAAAACACTTGCATAAAGAAAGGAATATGAGAAAATTACAGAAACGAAGAAGTTTCCCTCCTCTTTTTATTTGATGCCTGAAATATCTTCGAATGTGCCAAACTGTCGTTTTAAATTTCCAGCAACAGTATTAAATGCCAAACCACCACAAGAAGTCAACAAGACCCTTAACAACTACGAAGAAGAGCAACAGTCACTCACTTCTAAGTCAAGGTCCGTGCCATAGTCTCGCTCTCTTTATGTTCTCTCTTCGTCTTATTCGTCCAAACATAGTAAGCTTCCTCAAACTTGTTCGCAAAAAATTCCGAAACATCGTTTGCTGTATCACTATGTCTCATCCCACATCGGAACCTGAGCTCCAAAACGAAACTCCACCGTTTGATCCAACGAAGCCATCTGTACCAATCTCGTACCCAATCAAAACTCTAGAAGAGCTCGAGTCCAGGTCATACTTCGAGTCCTTTCACTACCCTTTTAACAAAGCTTCGGTTGCTCTTCAATCTGGATCTTCTTCGTTGCCAAATAGGCGTAGATTGCTTGTGTGCCATGACATGAGTGGAGGGTATTTGGATGATAAGTGGATCCAGGGAGGGACTAATCCCAACTCCTATTCGATATGGCATTGGTATTTGATCGATGTTTTTGTTTACTTTTCGCATAATCTAGTTACTCTTCCTCCTCCGTGTTGGACCAACACAGCTCATCGCCACGGAGTTAAGGTATATCAATGTTCATGAGTTTTTAGCAAACATGTTTGTTTGTGTTTGTGTGTGTTGGATATCTAATTATTTTGAATTGAGTTAGTTGTGTTAGTACTTGGATTTTTTGAGGAAGAGGTAGAGAATGTTGTATATATAGGTATATACATGTGTATAGGCTGTAATATGAATGAAGTAAATTGACGTAGAAAATTGAAATGAAATCTGCATAAATAGAATTATGCAGAATTTCAATCGATGTTCCCTGAAATTTAACAACTGAAAATGTGATAATCTTGATTGAAATGAGTTCTAATGTGAGTTAATTTAGGTATAATAATGGGTTTAGTTGTGCTAAGCAATTGATTATGGCAGATGGGATCGGTTGCTCGTAGGTGATATTGCCCAAATACAAGTCCAAAGGACTCTTCTATAGGAAGGTTCCCTACATTATCAAAAAAGTGAAAAAGAAGAAAGAATGGGTTTAGTTTTGGAATTGAGTAACTATTCGTCAAAATTTGAATTTCTATATAAGAATATGGCATGTTAGTTACAACATGCTTTGTACACCTTTGTTTATGCTCTCTCTCTTTTGTTACTTTTTTTTTGGGGGGCTGTGTGTTGGATAATAAATTGTTTTGAATAGAGTTGATTATGTTAGTAGTTGGACTTGGATTTTGTGAGGTTGATGTAGAAAATGCGATAATCTTGATTTGAATGAGTTCTAATTGGGTTAGTTTAGGTAGAAAAATAGATTTATGGAATTGAGAAGGTATATGTTAAAATATGAATATCTGTGTAAGATCATGGCATGTTGGTAATGGTATTCTTTGTGCAGCTTCATTTAATACATTGACAAGGGCTTAACGATAGTATTCATGATTACTTGTGTTTTATGATCTATTATATTATCAAGTCAAGTGTGGGATTGATCGAATTACTAAAGGAATTGTTACATATAATTTTTGATTTTGTCTATGCAATCTAAGGTATTGGGGACTTTCATCACAGAATGGGATGAAGGGAGAGTTATCTCTGATAAATTGCTGTCAACAAAGGAGTCTGCTCATATGTATGCTGAGCGCTTGACAGAGCTTGCTGTTGCTTTGGGCTTTGATGGATGGCTGGTATATATTTATGAAACCTGTATACTTTCTTAATTTATTTCATCTAGCTTTTGATTTTAAATTCTGTACCAATTGTACTTTTTTTGCAGTGAATTATTGTACATCGTGATATCACATATACACTCATTATGCTTAGAAACTTAAAAAGACTCAGTTCAGATGGTCCAAGGAGTTGGATTTCAAGCTGCACTGGTGTGGAAAGTTGATTTTTTTTTTTTTTTTTTTTTTTTTTTCCGACGTCCTATGAAAGAGAGATTGAGATTAAAAATAGGAAAGAAAAAGGAACTGATAGAGAAGATTAATGTACTTTTAGGGTAGAAGGATCAATGTTGCTTATGTGTATGTTATTTAGATCTAAAATCCCTGGGTGAAAAAGTTTTGAGTTTATAACAGAAAATGGTTTTTTGTCACGAATTTTTACACACTTGCTTACATGATATGTTAAATGTGACAGCCATTAAAGATGAGTGGTAGTTCCTAATATCTTAAAAAGGAGTTTGGCACTTCTGTATATTAAACTCCCTTTCTATAACTGACAAAGAAATCACTTGCAGATTAATATGGAGGTCAAATTGGATTCAGGGCAAATCCCTAATATGAAAGAATTTGTCAACCATCTAAACCAGACTATGCATTCCTCAGTGCCTGGTTCTTTAGTGATATGGTGAGTGTTAGGGGATATCATGTTCTCAGTCACTTATATTTTCCCAATATACTTAATTATGTCTAAGCTTGTACTTCATGGATTATTTTTGGTTATGCAGGTATGATAGTGTTACAATTCATGGTAAGCTTGACTGGCAAGATCAACTGAATGAAATGAATAAACCTTTCTTCGATATTTGTGACGGAATATTTGTAAACTATACATGGAAGGTATGGCTTTGTCTTCTTTCTCCCATGTGTAATTGATTTCTGTGTTTTATACTTTTATTATTAAAAAAAAAAAAATTCTGTTCTGTAACATGCAGGAAAATTATCCAAGGCTTTCAGCTGCTGTTGCTGGTGATAGAAAGTTTGATGTTTACATGGGGGTTGATGTATTCGGAAGGAACACTTATGGTGGTGGGCAATGGAATGTATGTTTATTATAATTGTTGTGAGACGCTTGAATCTATATGTTTTAGTGCTAGAATATATCTACAACTGTTTTAAGCTTCCAAGCTCTAATTCAATTTATGTATTGGTCTTTTGAATTCCAATAAATTCATTCTATGTGCATCAGACAAATGTTGCTCTTGATGTGATAAAGAAGGGTGAGACTTCGGCAGCCATATTTGCTCCTGGATGGGTTTATGAGACTCAGCAACGTCCTAATTTTCAGACTGCACAAAGTCGGTAATGCAGTTATTTCTTTTGTCAGAGTTCCGTATATCAGAATGTATTATATCTCTGATACAGCTAATAGACTATCAGAGGTTTTAAGTACTTTAATAGTTTTTCCCTGAATATTTTTTTTCTTCTGATGGCTTCATCAAGCTTCAAATTTTCCTAATCTAAAAATTTATGACTAATAGAAGCTGGCTTCAATACTCACCTTTGATGTCTTTGTCAACTCTTTTGGTAACTATCTTGATGACAAAACATGATGGTCTCGCCCTGTCTTAATGCTATATTATGACATTATAGATTTTGTATGTCAAGATTTTATCATTGCTTTTCTCCCATCACATGTATGAAATCAATAGTATCTTTGAAGTTTTGCAAGTATTGGTCTGTATTTGATCTTTTTGATATGTATGTCAGCTTCAATATGTTGCATTATTAAAGAATTCATGCTCTTTTACTGCAGTTTTGCATGCATTTATTACCAACCGTTCTCATTATTTCTCTGAAATGGGATTCCATATTCTATTTTCTTTAAGCTTACAAGCTTTTTAAATTTCCTGAAATTGTTATACGATGCTCTATTACTCCTATCCTGATTACATGTCCTCAAGTACTGTAAGCATCACCTTCTATTTTTACCACTATAGTCACCTGATCATCGTGAATGCCCATTTTTCTAACAATAGTGTGCCATTTGTGTGTTCATAATTTAATATTTATAATTTATGATAGAGTCCATATGTCCTATAAGTCTTCCTCAAATGTTTCACAAGATTCATTGACATGTAAGTATGATTTTTCAGTTGGTGGGACCTTGTGGCGAAATCTTGGGGAATACTACGCAATTATCCTAAAGTTCTTCCATTTTATTCAAATTTTGATCAGGTTGCAACTGTTTTAAATTCTTTATTCTGATCTCATTTTATCTAATTCAGCTCCTCTCTAGAACCTTTAAAAGCCCTACTAGCTTGGATTATCTATTTGAATCCTTTCAAATGTCAATGACTGACCATCTGATGGATTCATCTAAGAGATTATGTGTCGAGAATGAAATTTAATTTAATTTTGTTCAGTTCAGCCATTGGGTTTTACTTTAATTCCTTAAATAGTGGGAATATTTCTGAGGATTTTTAACAAATATGAAAAAGAAAAAAAATTGTGCAAATTGCTTGGATAAATATCTTAAGGTCAGAATGATATTAGAGAGATCGGGTATTCAGTTGTCCCTGTTTTCTAAAATCATGAGTTTCTTTGTCATTGATTAGGGGCATGGATATCATTTTTCAGTAGATGGGGCAGAAATATCAAATGATCCTTGGTGTAACCTTTCATGCCAAGGTTTCCAGGTATGCACCTGATAGACATGTTATTTGTTTCCTTTAGTATGAGATGGTTTGACTTTTCTTTTTCAACTTGTGATTTGTGTAATCAAACTCACTTCAGGTTTTCTTTTTTATATGATAACTTTCTAAATAATTATAAATATCAAATCCATCATTCTGATGTTAATTAAAACAATCTTGTTAATATCCTTGAGGTTCATTAAAAAAATTCAAATACTGGTAGTTACAATAAAATCTTCACATTGTTGACTCATGGTTAACATCAAAATTTACAGTCTTGTCATGTTTGTGTGTGTTCTAGCCGTTAGGAGGAGAATTTGAATGCCGATGGGATAGAATCATAGAAGAATAATCATCAGTAGACTGATGAAAATACGTAAGATGAAACCTCTAAATTTAAGAACATAACAAGGACAAAATTAGTTTAGAAAAACCAAAAACAAATTTAATATTGTAATCCCTTGTGGCTGCTCCTCAAATATTGCAGCTTTTCAAGTTTAAATTCAGATACTCTTCTCTTGTACTATGCATGCAATGTAGAGATGTGATTAAAATAAATGATTTGCCAGTCCATTATGCGATTAAACGGAGTCAAAGTCCTCCTATTAATTGCACATGGCATCACTTTATTGATGTTAGGCTTATTTAGAATGTTTTTTATTCTGACTCTTGTTCTTTTGGCAGCCTTTACTTGAGCTTGTTGATAGCCCTACTCCGGATACTATTCAAACACTTGTTGAGTAAGTTTTGATCCTTATGTGTCTTTTATTTATTTTAAAAAGTATTGGTCTTCTATTCATGATGTTTCCATTGAA
Organism: Fagus sylvatica; assembly: GCA_907173295.1. Taxonomy (NCBI): domain Eukaryota; kingdom Viridiplantae; phylum Streptophyta; class Magnoliopsida; order Fagales; family Fagaceae; genus Fagus; species Fagus sylvatica. Next base: position 37,895,432 of record OU015769.1, on the reverse strand, counting down.
AGGTATGTCATGTCACACACTCGTATGAGTCCATCATGTCTCAACACTCTTATGACTCAATCATGTTTGGAATTGTAGAAGTTATACATATTAGCTGATGAACTAATATAAATTCTAGGTATTAGCTGATGAACTAATATAAATATATAGATTGTATTCAGAAGCTCTGAGCATCTACTCCATGAAAATGACTTCTATAGTGCGTTACTCATTTACAAGAATGTCTATCTAGTTCTGTTTTTTGTCCCATCATTTTTAGACCAGTTTTAGTTAAGGTACTCAGTATCAATTTTCTATCTTGAATTAAACATATTATTTGCAAATGGTAGTGTTAAGGAAGCATCTTATAGCGGAGGAGGAAACATCACATTTAAAGGAACTCTTGAAGACAATGCTTTCACGACAAAGCTTTTTCATGGAGAACTTCCTTTGGGGGATTTACCTGTCCACATTACTTACTCTGTAAGCTATCCCGTTTTGTGTATTAAAGTTGCTAATGAGTTTAGTGTTAAGCTTGATAATTAGGATTAATAATAATAAGGCCCTTAAGATTTTTTTAGCCTGGAAAAAGTGCCTTTGTTGACAACAGAGAAATAAAAATCTTATTTATGTTGTCTGTGGCTGCTGATAGTGGAACTGAGTTTTACAACATATTGCATGCATGCCAACGACAATACCCGATCTGATCACAGATAGATCATATATCTTATCTCTTTTTCTACTTGCATACAGTTCAACTGTGAACTTGACAATTGATGCAGGTGAAATCAGAGGGAGACTCTCAACTAGGCATTTCTCTTCAATTTTCTTCTACAATGAATAATAGCATGTCAATACTTCTTGCATCCGAGGAAATTAACCAATTCTCAAGCAAATTCAGTAAAGTAATTACGACACGCCAGCTTGAAAGGCCAGGAAATGCTACAGGATGGGTCATACAGGAGGGTAGCATCGCACTGAATGGATACACATTAACAGAAATCCATGCTTTGTGCTATAGGTCAAAGCCCAAATTTAACGAACAGGAACCAGCTCATAGTCCAGTTAAATATTTTGCAGTGTTAGGTCATATCACCATTAAAAATTCTGAAAAGAACTCAGTTTTTCCGCCCTCTTCCTCATGGCTTGTTGAGGGTCAATTTATCAAATGGACTTCTAGTTTTCAGGGTTCCAAGACCCTCAGTGTAAAAATTAATTGGAAACTACTAGATGGAACTGATATTGTATTTCCAAACTACAATATATATGTCAAGAAACTAGCAAAACAAGTAGTTGGTGATCATGTTGGAACACTAGAAGAGGTGCAGGAGTATTTGGGAACATCACATGTGGAGGCATTTTACATTTCTGACCTTGCAATTCCTTCTGAAACATCTAGTCTCAAATTCGTTGTTCAAGTGTGTGCTGCTGATGGGACTTGCCAGGAATTGGACGATTCTCCAACTTTTTCAATTGATGCTAAAGGTAAGTAAATTTATTTTTATTAAAAAAATAAAAAATAATTAATAATTTGTTCGCTAGTATTTTTTCTTTGTCACTTCCTAGGAAGAATGCATGGTAAATAATGCCACCTATATCTTTTTTTATTTGCTAAATGAGGAATTGTATTAAGAAGACAAAGCAAGCAAATCTCTAATTTATGTCTTATGAACAGAGGGAGAGAGATTTGTGCTGTTACAGGAAAGACAAATAGATCGAGAAGATGCAACTTTTGCAAGAGTGTGAGCCACAAAGTTTGCATCTCTACGAACCCAATTAAAGGAACAAGAGCAGAAATTAGAAACAAGAGTTTTAGCATTAATAATAATGGTAAGTATGCGCCACGGAATCTCTTCATTCTCAGAATTGATGGCAACCACGCATATCTTGGCATCTCCCTCAGCCATAGCTTCAGCTATACATGGATCAGTTGTGGAGTACCTTTTAGTCCAACAGTTGCTTATAGTTCCAGAAGAGTCCCTTGCCACAGCTGCCAAAGTAGCCCCACCTATATCTGGCTAGTGTTGTAGCATGACAATTTCAATAAAAAAGTGATTGTAATAAAATTGTCTTCAACTAGGTGATATTTCCCAATAATTCATCTTTGCTATTACGTGTCTGTTTTTTAGAGGTGACATCATGGTGTGATTGTTTCCTAACTTGTATCATTTAAGTTTAACAGTTCTTCCCCCATTCTCTCCATTTGGTCTGAAAAAGAAAAGAAAGTAAGAATTCTACCTGATAGAACATGCCCTTTTACCCCCCCTGTACTTTTAAAGGACAACAAACTTTATAGGTGATTTTCTGATATTGGACTTTTTTTAACTTTTAACTCTCAGACATGCTGTAAATACAAGCAAACCCATTTGAAAAATGGACTTGATTCAGATTCTGTTTACGACATGTGGAAAACATGAAGTTCAAGGGAAATGCTTGACACCCCTCACTTGATTTGAAAACTCTTATGTCTAGCCAGTGACATACAACACATATTCTATAGTGGTTTTAGGCTTTTAGCATTTCATAGGTAAAGGCAGAAGTGTTAGTAAATGCAGATTCTGTAGTGGTTCTTTACAGTCACGCTTATAAGCCTCACATACTCATCTCCTTCCTTCACTTAACAAAGATTTGCATGCAAATTTTCAAGCCCTTGGCTTTTGGACCCATCCAGAAAATCAGAAAATAAAATTTTAACCGTGAAATTGACGAAATGGAGAGTACTTGAAATGAAGAAAGGCCTATTCCGTCACATGTTGCATAGTGAAACAAATAATTTGGTTAAGATTTAGTTCAAGCCAAGTCTTTATTATTTCTGAGGGTTAAAAGTTTCAATTTCTTCTATCGAATAAAGTGAAAGAGGGCAAAAAAACAAACAAACATAGAGATCATATTTCATAAGATGATGTTCGACCTTGGAGTGTTAGTGGAAGTGTCAAACAAACTGTTACTTCCCGAGGTTTAGTCAGAAATAGTGAGCCTGCAGTTTTGGGGTCAAAGAGTTCATAGTCCTACTCCACTATCCGGTCTAGGGTGTGATGAATATAAAAAGGTGAAGGAAATTAATTATAATTTTTTTGAAGTGTGGGGTGGTTGCCTGGGTGGTTGGAAATATGTAACATAATACTGCAATAAGGTTCAATATTTTATACATATCGAATAAACTATATTTAGATATGGAAACTGGGTATCCATGAACTTGAACACAAGCCTTGGCTATCTAGATAATAAGATTTTTAAGTGTGCTCTGCTTTGAATTCCAAGTGCATGATTATCTAATCATATTGACTGGGACTTAAGGGATGCTCCTAGATAACTCCACCATAGGGTGGAAGATACCAATATCTTGCATGGACAAGTATACCTTTTAGTAACTGAAAATGACTAAACAACACTTTGAAAAAAATAAAAATAAAGACTTAACTGCACTTTGTAACTGCTTAAAATTGTGCAAAGGTTAGTGGACTATTTAGGAGATTTTGTGCTTTGTTTCCAAACATAAGACTTAAGATAAAAAGGAGTTATTTATGTAAATTGGTGGTTAACACCCATCATTCAGTTTGGCATTGAAGCAAAGTTGCCCCAAAAAAATCTGATCCAATGACTAGACAAGAAGAAGAAGAAGAAGAAGAAGAAGAAGAAGAATACTAAAAGAAGGAATGGCATTTGAAATCCAAACCACCTTTCTTTTGGAAGTATTATCCTCCTCGAGCCCTCAAAGAGAGAAATAAGGTTCCCACTATCTCATTCTTGTCTGCATATGGAGGCAGAAATCGAGGTTGATAGATAACAGGAAAATGACTGTCTTGTTATGTATATATTTTTTGCTTAATTTTCTCATTTGGTTTGTATTTTCAACTTCATCTGACCAATGAAGTCTATGGCTAATATCATCATAGAAGTTTCATGTACTAGACCAACTTTAGGCCAAGTTTTTAGCTGAATTTTGTAGAAGTTGTCATTTGCAAGTATTTAATTCTAAAAAATGCCACCATGACGCTGCAAGAAGAACCTAGTCCTAGTAGGTGTTGCTTAATGTCTGGACATGTCAACTTGCACTTGCATTTAAATCCCTAACAATCTAAACGCGTTTAAATCACACGCCTGATCATGAGTTATGACTAGTATCTATTACAAGCATTAACCAATCATAGTGTAGTCGCATAATTAACATGCAAGATAATCACCAATAATGAACATCATCAATTTTCATCATAATAATTTTTTAATATTTTAGTATTGCTTATGGATTATTCACCTACAGGATCATTTTACAATACTCACTCTATCTTTGTGGATATGGTACTCACTCAATTATTATCATCAAAATGTGATGTAGTTACCATCATACGTGATGTTAGTACTATTAATTTTTTTATATATTAAATTTAAATAAATAATTAAAAATTTAGGGTACTGAGTAATGTGATGATAGATACCATCATATATAAGGTAATTATTATCATGTATGACATTTTATCTATTTGGTAGCATACACAAAAAAAAAAAAAGTATAGATATTGTAGAATTACCCGTCATTGTAAATTCATACCAAAACAAAAAAAAAATCAAGTAAAAGTTGATTATGATCTAAGAAAAAAATTAGGAAGCCATTATTATTCTAGCCATATCTTTATTGATCTTCAATCTGTTAAATCAATATTTCGTTACAAAGAAAAGCTACACATATATTCTTGCTGTCAAAAACACTCTACCTCCATTACTGTAAAAGAATATGATATTGTCATGTTTTTTTTACATCTTGAAGGGCCCAAAATTACCATCCCTTGTGACCCCCCTTTGAAGATAAGAACATTGAGTGTACCTATGCTCTTTAGCTGGCTCTCAAGGAGATGAGGGAATGATATGATCGCACTAAAATCTTTGGAGTACAGAGCATTTTCAACCGGTTAGGTAAAATACTATTTAAGTCAAAATATGGTTTATAAACCCCAAAACCGCTCTCATTGGACTAATAACATGTTAGGCAAAATAACTTTAAGTTATGGTGCTTGGGCATTTTTGTCTAAGCATTATAGCTTAGGCAAAGCAATATTTTATTATATCATTTATTTTTAATTAGTTCTCTCATTTTCTCTCTCTCTCTTTTTATTGGATTGTGTGTTTAAAAGTTTTGAACTATATAATAAAAAATAAGTAAAGAAATAATATTATAATAAAATAGAGTTAAAAATAAAGAATTGGTTGAGAGTGTTTTAAAAAGTAATTAGGCAAAATTAAAAAAGTAGTTTCTAAAGCTAAAATTTAGTTTAAATTTTAGACAATCCATTGGGAATGCTAACACAGGATAAACTAGAAATATGCCTAAAGTTCGGTGCAAAAGTATTAAAACTTGAAGTTTACTCTTAAAGTTAAAAGATTAAATTATTAATACCCAAACAAACAAAGAGATCGAATCTCAGTGGGAGTTCTGATAAACATATATAGTAGTGCAAGTTTGAAAATTCAAACTATCTATTAAGCATTTATCAGTTATGTGGTAGGATTGCATGATCATACAGCTAGATAAAGACACAAAAGAGCTACCAAAAAAATAATAATAATAAGAGGAGGATTTGATAGGGATAGAAGAAAAAGCTTTCAAGTTTGACTTGGGAAATGCTTCCAGATTAAACAAAGAGGAATCTTAAGTAATTTGATGTCTTTTGTTTTTTTCTTTAACTTTTAAAATATTACTACTTGATTCGACACATAATTGTATGGAGAGATGGATTTAGAATAAGATATATATTAAAGCTCAAAATAAATTCAATTCGTCTTCTTGTATACTTCCCATGAACTGAGCACTTTCTTGCACTAACCCCCACGTGAACAAGCTAGAAGAAATTTGTCTGTGATATGTGGTATAGTACGCCCATGTTGTACTATTCCCTTCATCATCTTTTTTCAAAATTAAAACCGTGTTACTAAAATAAGACAGAAAGTGAAAGCAGGAAGTGTAGCCCAATAAAGAGTATTTCAATTTGCAAACAGTTCATTTCACAATCATTTTGGAAAAGATGGGTTTTGTCTCATAAAATTCTAAAATGACATCTTCATGTCGTCATAAAGGTATTGTTAAATGTTTTCTGTAGGAAACATTTTTCATTCCACAAGCAATTTGGACATAATATGAGAATGGGATTCTCATAGAACTCATCATCCTTTATAGGATACAAGTTTCTAATTTAGACCATAATATTATGGTCTAAATTAGATGCCATTTTTTTCTACTGGAATACAAGAGTTAAGTTATAATATACATATAAGGAAGATAAAGTTACAATATAAAAGTGGATTCATTTGGTGCTATTCTAAGGTCATTGGACGTGGTAATTATCTAATCTGTGTGAGACTAGGGGTGGAACTAGGAAGTTTTGATTGGGAGGGACAAATGTAAGAATTTTTCATCGTGGGGGGCAAGTCCAATATTTATAAGGTAAATATTTAAAATTATTAATAATAATCTACATTAGTAAGGGGTTTTAAAAAATTTTACCACGGAAGAATTGTATGTACTCATGAAATTAGTCGGGACGAAGTTTTGGATACCCGTATTATCAACAAAATAATAATAATAAATGGGAAGAGAATAACGCTCTTCTTATATGAGGATTTCTCTTAAGTGAAAATTGGAAATGGTGCAACCTTATCAAGTATCAACAACAATGTTATATTTTTGTCATTTTAAGAATGAGCCATGTACAGCATTTAAAAAAATTGTAGTGAGATTTTGTCCTATCAAGGAAAATAAACTCAAATTATCAAGTAGTTCCTTACACTATGCCCAGCTGCGTGGGCTTTGGATTTAAAATTCTGAATCCCCCTTATAAAAAGATCATGAAGTGAGTAGTCCAATTCCATCCATTTTCAATTCCGAATCCCCAACTCATGTTGCCAAGCATGGAAACTATTTTTTTTAGGGGGTTTGATTCTTGGGCTACAACTTTTGTCTTACAAAATGAATTGTCTTTATATAGAGAGAGATATAGAAGAATCGTCTTTCTTTTCATCTAGGAATTGGGATTGAGGTCCATGAAATTCTCAAATTTGGCTTATTAGGAATATGTCAAGAGCCTTGGATAAAAAAAAAAAAAAATTGCACGATCAAAGAGGTGCAGTTGCTGTTGAAATACCCACTAAAAGTCTACTAAAGAAACAAAATTTGTCCTGCTTGTTAGAATACAAAACAGTTCCTCTACACCATATGATGTGGTGGATATAATTTAATTATAACCATAGTTAATCATTATATAATAATATAATTAGTAACAAGAATTTATGTTTGAGGTTGTTTTTAAAAGCCACCGACCTTAATTTGTTTAACCAGTTACTCAGAAAAACTCTTTAAGTTTACTTCACTTTCACATGCTAGAGTTGACTCTATAATCTATTATCATCTTACCCTTGTGTTTCAAGACACCCTCCAATGTCTCATTATTAAATTTTTTGGTCATTTCTTTAACCAGTAACAAGTACAAGCTACAAACAACTCATAGATTAGTTTAATTTGTTTGTCAATCATAAGAATGAAGCTGAAAGAGTAAAACATGAAAACCATTTTATTAAGAAACCATGTCTTGTCCAAAAATGCTCTCTCTCTTGAAAGAGTCATGGATTACATTGCTAGAGGATGCGAAATTAAGGTACTGAGGGAGGTTATCATTGAGAAAGTAAGATTTGTCATCTGGATCTATCTGTTGGGTTGGCATAACTGGCTCTTGCTGCATCTGGTTGCAGAGTATCTCTGCTTGAGCCACAGCTAGCTGCATTTGTAGCTGAGAGACCTGGTTTTGCAGGTAAGATATAGCTCCAACACAACCATAAACAGGGTCTCTCACTCTTGCGTTTGCCTCGTAGACTAGGCTGCTCACTGCGTCTGCTCTTTGGTGAACCGGAAGCTCCTGCTTAACATCATAAAGGAAAAAGTGAGGGAAAATGAAAAAATAAAAAAATAATCTCAGAAAGAGTTATCACAAATTCTACTACATAAGTCTTACTAGCATCTTCTAACAACTTCGTAGTCATGAGCTTGTAATTCAGTGATATTGCTCGGTTTACTTTATGAGTGTTCAATCCCCTCATGTGTTGTAAGTTGTAACAATTGAATTAAAAAAATAAACATATCCTTTCTACTTTTCAATACTCAGAGTACTTTTAGAGAACCAAAGGGACAAATTTCATAAATGAGTGTGTGTGTGTGTGTGAGTGTGAGAGAGAGAGAGAGAGAGAGAGAGAGAGAGAGAGAGACCTGCAACATTTTGCTAACATTGCTAGCACCAAAGACCTTGTGAACAATGGCAAACTTGTGGGGGTCATCAGAGGGGAAATAAGGTGCAAAAATGCAGTCTTTGGCACATCGGCGCCTCAGCAACTTGCAGGAAGCGCATGGTGAATTTCCACCCATTTTGGTCTCAAAAGTCTATGTGGTGAAGGGTTTGCAAGGAAGGAGAAAATATGCTTAGCTATGAAGGTGACTTAAGTAGAACACAGCTTGGAGAGAATGAGACTTAGAATGTGTATATTTATAATAGTTGAGAACGTGTGAGCCAAAGTGTGCTATAGATCAAACGCACTAACTGTTTAAGAAACATTAAAAGCTTACCATTAAAAAATTTATCTGGTATTATTTATTATTAAATATCTAAGATGAGAAAGTACTCTATGATCATTAGAGTTTTGAGGAAGGATTCTTGGGTCCCTCCAGAACCTTATAGATCAAACCAATAGTAAGAGGCACACTACAGCTTTCAGTTGTGTGACAAGTAATTCCAAAGAATTCTTAGGGCAGCTAAGTAATTCTTGTAGAATTACGGCACCTTGTCTCATCAATTTTTTTTTTTTTATCAAGTCTCATCATTGTTGTTACAAACTTATAATAATCTTTTGATGACCTAGATAGTTACTGTAGGTACTACATTTTCTATCTTTTTCTTCTAGCTCTTGGTCGGCTAAAATTAGGGTGGGTCCGAAAATGTTTCACATCCCTTGAATTTTTTAAGAGTGATGTTAAAGTTATTATAAATTTTACTATATATCTTAGAAATTGATATTTTAAGTTTTAAACATAAAACAAAAAGTAATTCAGAATTATTTCTATTTTGTTGTTAATGTAATACCAATCATATTTATTATTATATCAATTTGTAAGTATTTTGTGGTAAATTATTATTATTATTATTTTTGTGGTAAACTTATTGTTAGCTTTAGCACTTTTCCATTATTAATCATTTAATACTATCTAAAAAGATCTTATATGTGTGCATAAGTCAAAATTTTGGGCTGATTGGAGATACAAACTTTAATTGGGTGGTTCATTTATTTTCACTTTCAATCTATGCACAATTTTATAAACACAATTGTTTTAAGCAAAATAAGATCCTAACACACTTTAAGCAAGCATGTTATTAATCATTTGGTAAAGATGTCAATTTATATATGCTGTTGAAAAAATAGTGATTGTTATATATATCTCTAATTTTGCTGAAGTTTTCCAGAATTTAATTGAATAATATCTTTTCCTTCTGACACGTTCGTTTCAAATTACCCAAAGGAGAGGGAGAGGGAAAAGAAATCAAATTGTCCCTAAGTAAACGAACCTGGACACTGGAATTTTGTAGTGAAGGCCAAATTCATGAATCATGATGGGATCCCCAAATTAAATTACATGTGCCATTTGATATTGTAGGGTCCCAGTTCAATAGGTCCATTCAGAGATCAGTAAGAGTGTGAGACACGAAGTTGCCAAAAAAGAATTAAAAATTAAAAACATAGCAACAACATTGTTGTGGTAGACACGCCGCCAAAGCAACGATCTATGTTTTGTATGGCTTTCACGTCCTCCTTTGACTCTTCTTTATCCAGGGGAGTGCTTAATTTCTTGTATTAACATGTGCCCATGTAAGCATGTGTTGATCCTATAGGTTAGGGTTAGGACTTAGGGTTGTTAGCGCCGCGTTGTAAACAATGTACGCAAAGTTGTAACCAAGACCAAAGAAGGGGCTCGACGTGAATGTTTGTTAGACTTAGGGTCTTAGACCCACAAACATTCACGTGAAAAACAAACAAAATCTCTCATTATCTCTCCTGTGTTGATCCGGATCATTGATTAGTTCAACTAATGGTCATAAAATATGTAATAAATCACTAATTTTAGACTTGGACTTAGCTAGCTATGGTATGGCCTATATATTCTTGTGCTACACAAGGTTTAGACCTCTAAATAGTTGGCTTATTTCTTATTGACTATTTTTTTTTTTTTTTGGGGGGGGGGGGGGGGGGGGGTGTTGGTAATTAAGTAATTAACAACTAAAATTGTGATCCAAGTATCACACTACAATACTTTGGAATATATGAGCAACTTCGAGAATTGCAAAACACTAAATCAATTTCTCTTTAAGCTTCGCTGACTGTAGGTCACCGTTGTGGAGCTAGGGTCTAGGGAGGCGAGGGTTCTAAAAATCAAGCATGGCCCCCATAAGCTTTATGAATCCTCTTATCTCTTTGGATTTTTCTATAAAATCTCTCTTTTTTAAACTAATAAGGGCCATCATACTTTGACCCTCTGTAGAAGTTTTTCTTGGCTACATTACTAATCGCTAATTTATGCAATCCTCGAAAAAGTTGACAAAAAATATTTATATATAATATATATATATATATTTAATAAAGGATAAAACTTAAGTAAAGTTCCTTAGGTTAGGTACATTAGGTTCTCCAATTGAATTCAAACACATGGTTACATTAACCAATGAAACGTAAACAATGTTATCTTTTCCAAAAATATTTAAATTCAATTTATTTGAATTCAACTAAGAACCTAGTGTATTTGACTTAAGGAACTGTACCTAAGTTTTACTCTTTAATAAAAAAAATCAAATTATAGGATTTGTACAAGTTACAAGATAACTTATCTAATATAATTAGAATTTATTCAGTGTTTGATTGCTATATTAAAATAATAATATGAAGAAAAAAAATGTAATATAAAATATAGATATAGAAATGGTTTGAAAAGAAAATGATTATATTGTCAGAGAGGACAATTTCTAATTGACTCAGTAGTTTAGTGCAAGTTACTTCTTTATGTGATTTTTAAGAAAAGCAAGTACGTGTTATTTTTGTGGGTAATATTCTTACATCAATGGTAAGAGAAAGCCCAACATTGTCCTTAATTTCCGAAGAAGATGGAAGTTAATTTGGTAGAAAGCAGAATTGTCCTTTCACTTTTAGCCTTTGAGGGTATCGGTTGCTAACTTGGCAGGCAGAATAGTCCCTAAATTTGGTCACTGAAATTCATTGACCCATTGTTCCTTGTATCTTCTACTTTATGGTTGAAAAGATTACTTAAACTAATATATATTTTAGATCCTGCATATCAAGAAATCCTAAGCTAATAATGGATCAGCAACACTTCTAGATTTTCTTTTTCTTTTTCATTGTCATTAGGTGAACTTAGAGTGATCCCGTGAGTTACATTCTATTCCATCACAGGGTTATACTTATACCTAGATTCTGATATTATCATATTATTGAAAACCACTACAATCTTCGGTTGGGCTGATAGTTCATGAACTTAATTTATAACAATAATGTCTAGAGATAAGATTAAACTGGATTCTAACGGATAGTGACAGCAAAATCGTACTTATTATGCCATAAGAGCTCTCTGCAGCCATCTTTTTGTCTAAACTTGTATAACTCAACAAAGTAGCATGACCCGTGAATCGTTGCAACGGGAATCTTAGAACTGATGGTTGATATTAGACATATTCACCATCAAATCAACAATACCTAATTTTATGTATTCCTTTTCTTTTCTTTTTTCTTCTTACAAAAATATGCATTATTAAGTGGTAATATAGAAAGACCAATGTGAATTTCTTGTTTTGTTTTTTTTAAATAATTCGATAAAGAGAGGAGATTTGAATTCTGATTCTCCTCTATAATGAGGACAAACAATACTACTGATCTACAAGATTCTTGTGACCAATGTAAACTTTTATATGAACATGTCATAACTTAAAAAACACCGTGTATAAATTAAGCATATTTTCAATCTTATGCATATGCTAACATTGCCCCGTTTCACATACAAGCCAAGAAAAATAGAGCATACATAGTACCTTAAACCATTATAAGCACAGTCACATTGACTATGACTTCAATTTATTATAATGGATTTGAGATCGAATCTCACTTCCACAAATAATAATAAATAAATAAACCATTATAGAGCGGATGCTATATATTCAAATCTTATCGTATCTTTAAAAAAATATTTATGTAAACCTACACTAGAGTCTAGACACATTCCCACGCGTCATATAATTTGTAGGTCATGCATGGGTTGATGCTGGATCAAGAATAAGAAATTGTTAGATACTTTACATGCTAATCCAGCAGAAATTTAATAGTAATGATGATCAGGAACAAAGAAAACACCCCCACCAAGAAATTAATGAGGGCCTGACATGAATTTTTTTAGATTTATAAGCAGGTCCTGACATGATATTAAGTTGTAGGGATTGTTAAAAATGATACCCATTTCGAGAAAGAAGAACCCTAAGTCTCTTGCATTAATTGCCGTCACATGATTCCAAGCTTCTTTTCCTGTCTTCCAAAATAAAACAGCACTCTTTTCCTTGCATGTTGGTCGCTTTTATAGGCATTGTACAACGTGATTTTTATAACAAGAGCTCAATTTGAGTTATGAACGAAATTTTGTTATGACTTTGGGCACTCCTTTCTTTCTTGGATTCCTTTGATGACATTGAGCTCATGATAAATCCACCTTTTTTTTTCCTTAATCTATCTTCTCTTATTTTTTTTTAATACATTTTAAGTGATTGAGATTCAAACATATACATATCTTCTGAAAACACCATGAAATACCATTTGACTTAAAATTTTACTGGTTTTCATTTCCCTTATTCTCACGGTTTGGTCAATGGTAAGAATTTATGACTAAAATTTTGGTTAGCCTGTTTTATTTTAATCCAGCTTGTTGACCTTAACCAATATCCAACCTAACTAATATGCAATGTCAAACTAAAGCCAAGCCATTGTCAATGCTAGCTCTAATATAAATGCTTCTATTTAGATTTTTATTTTCATTAGTTTATTATGTTTATTGTGTAAAAATATAATTTTAATTTGAAAAATATGAAGCTTTAAAGGTTATACATTCTTTTTTAAAGTGAAAAATAAGCTCATTTAAAAAAAAGTTCAAGGTTTATGTTGTCCAACAAAGCCAAAAATGGGACTGAGTGCCCCAAAGGCCCAAACAATATGGTCTTCGATCGTCATCATATTCTGTTTTGAAACCCTAAGCTCTAGGAAGGTGAGACCATGTTAAACTGGGGGTAAGAACCTTGTTGTTTGGTTTCTGTGAATCTATCAACTTCAAGACAATAAATTATGAGGAAAAAACAGACATCTTCACAACGTTAGAAGGAAAAATATGAGGCCTCCAACGCGGACATTAAATGAGCATCGTAGCGATAAAGATTTATTTTCGAGAAGCATGGTTTTCTATTGTTGTTGCCCTCAAAGAAAAAAAAAATATTCTGATTCTTTTTTTCTTTTTTCTTTTTTTTTTTTACATTGATAATCTCGTTGCTAATTAAACCTGATTTTAGTAGGTTCGATTAACAATCATTGTTGCCCATAGAGATACACATTTATGCTGGCTGCACATAGAAAGGTGACAATAAAGCATTTATGTCATGTATAGGCGAAATTGTGAGAGTGTTGTTAGCAATCATGGTCCGCACGTGTTGCACTTTCTTTTACCCAAATTCCTTATGTGCCTAGATTGATGGCTTACCTAACTGCAATGTCTAATCGTGCATTTTCCTCCTTTATTTTCTTTCTTTCATTTGGGGGGATATTAGAATATAAGCCCAATGGGTCTTAGGCCCAATACACTGTCTTGTATAGCACTTTTATTACTTGTGCATTACTCTCACCTCTGCTTGTATAAAGGCTCTCTCTTGTACTGTATCATTCACATAATACAATACACACTTTCAGACTTTAACAGCTAGCAAACGCCAAACCTTTCAATTGCGTTATGGACTTGGATTCCACAGTAGGATTGTGATCTACGACAACAAACGCGTTCCATGTTCAGTAATAGAAGCTGGGCTTTGAGCCTTTGATAAACAAAAGCAGAATGATCCCAAAGATGATTGGTGTAGGATACTTATGCTGTGGTTGCATAGTTTTGATTCAGGTTTCAGTGAGCCTTCTATTTGAACCCACGAAGAAGATTACAGTCAGCAAGCCTTGTCCACTTATAAATGTATTCACTCTTCTGGGCTAGTCCAACCACGGAACATGGAATCAGCCCAATCCCATTTATGCTTTTCATCAATAAAAGGAGCATTTCGGCCTCTAGATTATGAACTATTTTACTTAATGTTTATATACAACATCTCTTTTATATGGGGTTGATCCCACAAGCATGTGACTCACTCCCATATAAAAGAAATGTTAGGGTGAGATAATATTCAATTGATAAAATGAAACTTGAAGAGATAAATGGCCAATGAAAGGCCTTAGGTTGTAGATGCATTGAATGTGTTGAAATTGTACAACACACATGAGCATAAGGGGGGAAATTAGGGTGGAGCAAATAGAAAATTAACTTCCTATTAAAGTTGTTCATGAAAGCTGTTCTCTTTTTCTCCTAAAAAAAAAAAAATCAAAACCTTAGCTGACTCTTTCCATAAAGTATTTTCAAAATATTAAAAATTACATTTTAAATCTTATAATTTAAGAAATATAACAAATTAAACCATGATATTTCAAAAAGTAACAAATTATATTTTTTTATGCTAATTTTCCTTATAAACTACAAACCTTAGTGTGTGTATATATATATATATATATAACATTTTCTATGTTCTTCTTGAAGAAAATATGTTTTCAATAACGAAATAAAATATTGGTAAAAAGGCTACAAAAGGAATTTTCCAATCAACTTGTTAGTTTCCTAAACAAAGAAAAGGGGGTGGGGAGGGAGCTGGTATCTCTAGAATAGAACAAAGCTATTGTTTGTACATAAATTTTATTCTTTTAAGTTGTAATTACCAAAACATATTTAGAATTTGAGTAAACCAAGTACAGCTAAAGTTTTTTAATTGAAAGTACAGCTAAAGTTAAGAAAGAAAAGTTGTAATCCTCTACCGAGAAAATTTGGAAGATAATCAAACATATTTGCAATTTAACTATTTCAAACATTAATTTCCCAACTTGGCAACATCTTAAAGGAAATTCTATTAAAAGAGTTCATTTATTGTTATTATTTAGAAATTAGAATCAACAAGTGATCAAACAGACATATAAAAAAATAATAAAAAAAAAAAATTCCTGGATGGCTCCTAGCTGCTTTTATAACCAGTTACCAGTAGTTGCTTCTAGCCCATCTCCAAAAAGTGGATCCAAGTGCTATGCAATATGTAGAGTTTAGGATATGACACTTCATGGGCTTCAAGTCAAGCTCGTGACCCATTATGTGTTCACTCATGGGCAAAATTAAGCACTAACTCCATCCACCATGGCTCACGAGTAAAAGGCTTATATGTAATTTGAGCAGAAGAAAGTGCATTTATGCTAAGCCCATTCAATATGGAAGTGGCCGGGCTTGGGCCTCGGCTGTGATCCAAAAAAGAAGTTATTAGTAACATGATTATTATTTAATATTTATTCACCATAAGATAGATTCGTTCTAAAAAATGATACATTAGATGTTTCTTTAAAAAATTGGATTTTCGAAAGAATTGGAAGGACTAAGGAGTATCATATAAATTAATGCTTCCTTTTTTTGCTCTTATTATTAAGATAGAAGGTCATGATTAAATTAATAATATCAAAATTAGATGCCTTTTGGTCCTATTCTCTCTCTCTCTCTCTCTCTCTCTCTAAAACTTCCACCTATGAAGCACGAAGACTTCAAAACCCTCGACGTATCCATGTCCGACACGTGTCAATGTCCGACACACTGGAGACACTCTTACATGCGTGTCCTCATTGTATTAGAAGGGAAAAAATATTTACTTATTTAAAAAAGTTTCTTTTGATTATAAATATGTTTTTAAAGATTTTGATAATTGTTATTTATGTTAACAACTTAAAATAAGCCTATAAATAAATAAAATATACCTAAAGATACATATTAATTAATTAATGGTTATATCCCTACAGTGTCGTGTCCTAGTTTTTCAAGAAATGCCGTATTACTGTATCCTGCGTTGTATCGTATCTCGTGTCAGACTGATGTCAATGCTTCATAGACTTCTACCCCATTATAAGATTAAAGCTTGGTAAGATTTCTCTTTGTTCATGCACTTGCTTTGCAGTAACCGCAACCGCACTCATACTAAAAGTGTGTGTCACCTTCAAATTGATTAAAACTTCTTTTCATATAAAAGAAAAGGTAATGCCCGCAAGTGCATATTTTCTTGAATTATAATAATGCCCCATCACCTTCTATTTGGTGTTTTTTCATTCGTGGAAGACAACTGTATATAGTAGATTAAGACAGCGTCTTATCCTGAGCGTGGCCTCCTCACTTCAATTATATCATATTTTAGTATATTGAATCATTGTCGTTCTTTTCATCTTATCTTTTAGCCTTATCATCCAAGTTGTACTGAGTATCTCCACTGACTAAATTATTAGATAATCATCTGAAAGAAAATATCTATACGAGTTGTTTTTGTCATCATTCTTTGATCAGTCAGAATTTTGATTTGTGACCTACACAAAGGCATTGTGAATCTGTGAATTAAACCAAAAATGAGCTAGGTGAGTTCTAATTTTATCAACAAGTGAGAGTGAGCTATTCAGAATCGGTTCCTCATTGCAGTTTTGACTTCTGAGTTCTGAGTATATCCCTCTTGGTGAACTTCCATATCTGCACTTTTCCCTATAGATTTGTTAATTGTTCAATTTGTTCACGCATATAAAACTAACTTTTGCGGTTTGCTTATTGAAAGGAAATTAACAGATCATAGCGAAATGACAAGCGATTTACAACACTGGCTCGATGATTAATGCAAAATTTAAACTTAATTATATGTACAAGGACAAATTATAACAAAGTTTATAGGTGTAAAAAAAAAAAAAATTGAAGTGTGGGTGGAGTGGGTAGTTTATGATGTTAGTAGGGGTTTCAGAAAATATTTTAATTGAAAATTTGGATGATTCCTTGGTCTTAAGATTTTTACCATGAGATGAGCTCATTATGAATTTATCGATAATTTGGATATGTGGGATGGATGGACAGTATATGTTCTAAGATTATTTTAGTCTCAAATAGATTTCGATACCTTGTTAATAAAAACAAAAGAAATAAAATAAGAAATTCTAACAAATTATGAGATAAGAATATGGTCTAATATTCTATGTCCAAGAGGTTGGTTTGGTGACTCTTAAGGTCTCGTGAGATCCAGGGGTCTTGAATTCAAAACTTTTAGTTAGCATCTTGGGTTGAAAAGCGCAAGCGTGTGCTTAATTGAAGTGAAGAGTATATTTTTCAAATATAATATATAATAACCTCTAGTAAAAAGATATTATATATAATAAAAAAATTAATTAGCTCAAAATAATAATATATTTTGCCTATTAGCTAAAATGGATAGTGCAATTGTATCAAATTTTAGGTTAGTTATTTCAATTTCTTAAAAAAATTATATAGTATGTTTGAAAACAATTATTAATAGACAATATGATAATAATCTAGTAATAGCAAATTCAAACATAACATTTTATATAATTCTCTTGTGTTATATAAAAGTACATAACGTGATACCTATTATCAAATGAAGTATATGCTTCAATAAAAATATATCAAAGACCAAAAAGCACAAAATGTCTCTTGTTATATAAACAAAAAATTGTGTGTGTAATACAACATCTCAAGAATGGTTTATGTATAATAAATCAATGTCCATATGATTTATTTTGGCTCGAGCAATTAATTTTAATAATTCATTTATTTTGTAGCTAAAAAAAAGGCATCCAAAAAAGTGCCTAAGGTGTGCTTCATTAAATGAATTTAGTCTTGGCCAAGCAAAGGGCATAGAGCTTTAGCATCTAAACGTGTTTTTAATTATATTATTCATCCATGTAATTATCTAGTGCGAGCGGAACAAGAGGATTATACACCACCAAATAAATAATAAAGTATTTAAAGAATTCTAAACAACCTTGTTATAAAATGCTCCATTTCGGTGGAAAAAGCACAGCTCAAGGTCTATTAGCCATAATCTGGGCCTGTGTTTTGGTTATACTACCTTCATCCTTAAGTCAAATTTGCCTCACTCGTGTCTCTTTATATTATAAAAGTAAAT
This sequence comes from Fagus sylvatica, assembly GCA_907173295.1. Taxonomy (NCBI): domain Eukaryota; kingdom Viridiplantae; phylum Streptophyta; class Magnoliopsida; order Fagales; family Fagaceae; genus Fagus; species Fagus sylvatica. Next base: position 37,877,097 of record OU015769.1, on the reverse strand, counting down.
TTTATTGTGGTGCTTTGTTTTAGTGAAGATTTATCTCAATGCCCACATTCTAGTTGGGAATTCAAAATTATTTCCCTCCTTTTAAGGAGATAATTTCATTCAAACAAAGGCCATTGACACTAACCATGGTTGCCAACTTGCCATGGTGTAAAGCTTGATTCATACTATGGCCCTAAGGCAAAGGACAAAAAATTGCCAAGCTACATGCATGAGTAGTTGTTTGGGTCTCTTTCTCTCTTTTCTTTTGATTATTTATTTTTTTATTTTTTGTGATTTGTCTTTTGCTTCTTTTTTCCTTTTTTACGGTTTTTTTCTCTCTCTCTAAATTTTCCCTACCATATGACCACAAGACTAGCTTATCCTCCTCCAAGACAAAAGGGAAGGGAAAAAGATGGGATACCCACCAACAAAACAAATAATTATGAGTACGTTACATGAAAGAAACATAATAATACAAGACAGTTACATGAAAGAAACATAATAATACAAGACAATTAATTATGTTTCTCAAATCTCACCCAAAGAGTTAAGCATCCAATCTATACTATAATGTAAAATCGAAACTTTTTAACTTTTGGTTGATCTCATCATGTTGCGCCACATAAGTTTTTGAAATCTCACAATTTTACACCTCATTATTTTAATATATATTTTCTAATTGAATTTCAATTTTACTCTATTATTAAATATTCTATTAGAATTTTGATACATCATATTTTCTTTAATATAAGAATATATTATTCCATATATAAAACACAATCATAATTAATGTCTAATACTAAAATATATTCCATATATAAACACAATATAAATATCTTTTAATAATAATCATAATTATCAATTTTCATCAAGATTTTTAGAGTTCCTTTTTTTTTTTCTTTTTTATTTCATTTAATTTTGTTGCGAGCAATGGAGAAAGATTGATGGATTTGTTATAATGAAATCATGTGAGTTTGAAATGAGTTATGAAAATTATTTAAGTTTGATCATATAATCATGTGCCCATGTATTTATTTGTCATTCTTCTTATTTTAAGTATCATTTATTTTATTTTTGAATGAAAACAGATCCATATGGTAAATATAAACATGAATCGCATTTTATCAAAATTGGATTATATTTAACTTATATCAAAAGAAAAACTATATTATATTAAATTTTAATTATCCTATGGTAAATACTTTTTTAATTATTTTTTTAAACCAAAAAGTAGGATCTATCCTAAATCCGATTCGTAAAGTTTCTTTATCGATCTTGCCTACAACATTTTGAACTACAAAAAAAAAAAAAAAAAAAAAAAAAAAAAAAAAACGAAAAAAGTAAAAAGAATCAAAATTAATTTAGATTTTATTTTCAATAATTTTCCTATGTATCACACAGATTTGCGACTAGTTATTTATTTATTTTTATGAAGAGTAATCTCATAAATAAAGTTTTTTGAACCTCTCAATAAATAGTAAATTTCGTATATATAATCTTATCTGTCAAAACTATATATCAAATAATTTAAAATAAACTTTTAGTGAGAATTGAACTCAAAATACATGAATTTATAACTCATCCCAAACCTCTTACCACTAATCCTAACTATTATTATTCATTAATCCGAATGTAATGTTTATAAAAAATATTTTCTAGAATAAATTTTTATAGTCTACATGCCTACTGTGTGTGAGAAGGAGATATCTTGTATATCCGTTGTATATGTCTTCTCCTCCACAAGCAAATGGGCGAGAAGATATATACGGAGGAAACATTAAAACATTTTTCGTATGTGAGAGAGATAGGAGGACAACACACGCTGGATGAATAAAAAAACCGTAATAATCAACTAAAAAACAAAGAAGGCAAAATAAAAAGATTCGCAACCTTTCTGTCCTCTTTGCCCACTCTTTAAGCTTCATAAAGAAACAACCAAAGAAAAGCAAGCCTATTTTGGCAACAAGTTCCCACCACTCTGTATCTGGACCAATATTCCAGATATTTCCTTGGGATTCTAGGTGACTCATCCAACTTGACCACGAGCTCACCACGCGCCCATATCCACCTCTCAATCTCATCCGTCCACGTTTCATATCATCCAATGGTCCACACCACTCTTGCCCAACCTTATAATCCAACTCATTTCCCATCTCCATCTTCACCTCTTCACCACACACATTTCCTCCCTCGTTTTCAGTTAACACCATGCTTCTCAGGACAGTTCCGTCTTGTTCTCTTTTGAACCCACATGGGGAAACTCTGTCTCCTCTGTTTTCCTCTGTTTCTTCATTATCACCATCACCACCTTCGTTTTCATTTTCTGCTCTGAACTCTTCGGCTTCTTTGGCTGCTTCGAGTCTGCGATTCTCGGCAGCTAAAAAAGATCGCAACTTTGTGGTCTGCGCTTCAAAGGGTGCGAATAGTCGGCCTTTAACTGGTGTGATATTCGAGCCCTTTGAAGAGGTGAAGAAAGAGCTCGATCTTGTACCTAATGTCCCACAGGTCTCTCTCGCTCGCCAGAAATTTACGGATGAGTGTGAGGCCGCGATTAACGAGCAGATCAAGTGGGTCATTTTTATGTTTTATGTTTAAATTGTTTCTTATAATTCAATCTGAAAGTTTGTGAATTTATGGTTTTTGTGTGTGTTTGTTAATCTGAGTTTTGTTGTGAAAATGACAGTGTGGAATACAATGTTTCGTATGTTTACCACGCCTTGTTTGCCTACTTCGATAGAGACAACGTTGCGCTGAAGGGTCTTGCTAAGTAAGTTTTTAATTATTAATTAATTTAAATACTCAAGTTTTGTCTTTTGTTGAATTTTGTGTTGCAAATTTTTGTAAAATTTATGGCTTATGGTTTTGTTGTAAACAGGTTTTTTAAGGAATCCAGTGAAGAAGAAAGGGGCCATGCTGAGAAATTGATGGAATATCAGGTATTTGACATATTGTTTTTAATACTTTGTAATTTTTAATTTTTTTGGGTTAAATCTGACTTGTGGTTCTGTTTGGTTTGGGAAATGCTCAGAACAAACGGGGTGGAAGAGTGAGGCTGCAGTCTATAGTGATGCCTTTATCTGAATTTGATCATGCGGAAAAGGGAGATGCCTTATATGGTATAGTTTCTTTTTCCTATCTCTAATAAGCTCCTGTCAAACTGTAGTTTTATTTACACATTTTGATATATTGAGGCTTTTGTTTCTTTTGGCGTGTAATATCTGTACTCTCATTGGTTTTGAATAATTGCTCCTACATGTGGTTTTGTATGAATTTGTGTGTTGTGGAGATGTGCTTGAAAGAAGTTGTAGTTATTTTCATTGTTGCATCTGTTAAGAGTCTATGCAAGTATAAATTGCTTCACATTTCACATTCGTGCATGATGATATGGGATTTGGAAATTTTACACAAACAAAAATGCTTGTGTTCATATTATGAATTTCAAAATTTGAAATGATATCTTATCCCTCATTTTAAATCTACATATAAATAAAGCTCAAATCAATCCTTAAATTTCATCAATAGAAAAAAGTGGTCATTTCGAACTCTATTCAAGTCATTTAAACTAAAAATAGAAATTCAAGTCATTCTTTTTAAATAACTCTTATATATCCAAACAAACCGATAACGTTATCTATTTTCTTGATTCAGCCATGGAACTGGCATTGTCTTTGGAGAAGCTAGTAAATGAAAAGCTCCTCAACTTACACAGTGTAATGCATCTCTCCTTTGTCCTTGTTCTTTGCTTTGTTTGAGTTGTGCACTTCATTTTATTTTGTTTTAAGGCAAAGCAAGTGCAATTTTTTGATTCGTGCTCTTGACTTTGATCAACAGGTGGCTGATAAGAACAATGATGTACAGATGGCAGATTTCGTTGAAAACCAGTTTTTATCTGAGCAGGTTTTATTTTGATTTTTATTTCCCTCTATTTGAACTTTATTGCTTAAAAAAATGATATATCAATTAAAATAACCAAGAGTAAAAGTTGAGATATAATTGAATAGCATAAAAGGATATAGATGAATCCCAAAATTTTGGGACTTAGGCTTGATTGTCATTTTTTCTATTTGAATTTATTCTTCACTACGAAAATGCATGTTGCATGATTTCGATTTTGGCCCTTATGTTTGATTCTTTTGTAGGTGGGAGCCATCAAGATGATCTCAGAGTATGTTGCTCAGCTGAGAAGAGTGGGCAAAGGACATGGTAGGAATCCTCAATTCTAACTTATTTCACCAAGTTTTCCATTCACTATCTTATAACCTAATACTTGTCCTTAATTGCTTCTCAAATTGCAATTTTTTTTGTTCTCTAAACTGCTCTTTATGGATTTTCAGGAGTGTGGCACTTCGATCAGATGCTGCTGGATGTGGTTGAAGCTTGATATGATAAATCACTTCGTTCCTTTCATGTGTAGTTTTTCAAGAGGGTTCTATGCAGTCTCTCATGTAGTTTTTCATTTAGAGACGGTGGTTAAAATTTTGTGATAGGTTATCTAAGTACAAATGCATATGGACTTATTTTAGCCTTCTTAATAAAATGTTATATTTGTATTGCTGCCATCATGCCAGTATACTTAAATGGTATACCTCATCTTTTTCCAAGCTTGGTGGGTTGCGTTTAATTTCCGGCTTAACGTTCTTATTTAAAGAATCACTTAATCTAGATGCACTTAAAAAAAAGAAAAGAAAAAGAAAATAAATAAACCAATCAAATAAGTAAATCCAATCCAAATCGATAGGAAATATCCTAATGTCATGAAATGAATCGCTTCTCGCCGACCATTTTTGTATTTTGACTAACCAAGTAAAGTGGGCTGTGAGAGTGTAGTTGGAATTTTCTATGTTACTCTTTTATGTGGCATTTCTCTTTATGAATATTGTTGCCTTTGGTTGAATTGATTTGAATCAATTGTAATTGAAAATATCATTGAGACATTGACTGGATTGGATTACCATCATCCTACAGAGTTTTTAGGAACTCTATTATATAGAGTTTTTAGAAATCTTGACCGGTTAAGATGATGTCACATCAATTCACTGATATAACAATAAAATAATAATTTTCAAATAAACTTAAATTCTCAATGGTTAACTTCATCCGTTAAATGTGTTTTTTTGTTTGTTTTTTTTATTCCTCGCACACTCTCTCCTCTAATCTTTGCACTCTCTTATGCTCTCACAGTAAAATGTCACAATTCCTCTCTCACACGTTAAACCAAAATAAATGAAAAGGAAAATAGCATCCAATCCCTCTCAGACGGTCAATGGGACATTATATCTATTGAACTTATCAAGACTTCGGTGTTGTCTTTGTAATAGCCTTTTGTTATACACATGAAGATCTAGATGTTTAAAGAAAATATTTGTTAAGGCAATTCAAAGCTCTGGAGGCCAAAGGAGTCCGTGAACAATACAAAGAGATACAGATGATAAGATAATATCTTATATGGTATTTGAATTATTTAAATTCAAGTATTTCTAGCAGTATCAACATGCGATTGATCATGAGGTGCTTCTGGTATGGACTCTTGTAGATAATCATCTAGTGTTGGCGTGGACTTATGTGGATGAGTCTTGGACAATGGTTCTGAGTTATCTGATAAGGTCTTTGACAGCTGCTGTGGTTGTTTGCTTGATAAGGTTTCAATATGTATCACCCCCAATTCGGAGTGCTGCAGTCACGAGACTCAGACGCCAGTCCACCGGAAAATAAAAATCTGTCAGTGGTCCATACTCCATAGTTATTGTAATTACCCACTCCCACCAGGCACCAGAGAACATCCACCCACGCCCGCGGCGCCGAAGAACCACCCATATCCACCGAGAACAGCAACACCACGCTCGCCTGAGAACAACCCCCATCCATATCCACCCAACCCTGAACAAAGGAGAAAGTGTGTGAGAGAGAGTTTAGTGAGAGCAGCAGAGAGAGAGTGCAGAGATTAAAGGAGAGAGAGCGCGTGAAAGAGAGGATTAAAAAAAAAAAGAATTTAATAGATAAAATTAACCTACGAGAGTTTAAGTTTATTATTGTATTGTTATGTTATTGGATTCATGACATCATCTAAACCTAAAACCTCTAAAGAAGCTAGATGAACTAGAACTCGTACTACCCACTAGATTAAGATGAGAATATGACCACATGCTCCTATTTATTCTGCATCCTCCACATGCTCTTATTTATTCTGCATCCTCCACATGTTATTTTGACCAAAAGGAGAAATTGATGTGTACAAGTTGTAGGGCTGCAAATGCTCTATTAATCATACTCACAAGTCACATCCATTGCTGGGCTGTAGGCCTCCTATAATGGGGGTCATTGTGGGTTGTTTTAGTCACGGATTCCAAATATTAAGCATTGGTTACGGTCGGATTCTATATGGGTAGACATTAGTTTCAAACAATAATTCTTATCTATTAATTGGTCAAATATAAATGACTTGCATTTGATCCTACCCACGGGAATCAAAATCTTCTTTCAATGCAAAAAATATGAAATTTATCAATATTGTTTTGAGAAAGTTTTTGGGCATAACGAATTCCCACTAACATTTTTGCAATAAGTTTGTTGTGAGTTATGATGAGTTGTATTGTAATTTTTTTATATTTTATTTTGAGATGTGTTAGGTTGATAGCTTCATTTATAATATTGTGGGAATGTGGAAAATAGTTCTGTCGGTAAAAGTATTCCCTTCCTTTTGCTTCAATGAAATTTTAGTAGTTGGACATTTGGCATATTACTATATTAGTCACCTGGTCCCATATAGTGACTATTCCGATACCTTTTGTAATAGCCTAACAGGCAGTAGTGTTTTGATCGTTTCAAAGAAAAAAAGCGCCCATAGTCCTAATTCAAGTCGTAATCATTGTTGGGTTCTTGACATATTGGTTTCCGCGGGTAGGATCAAATGCAAGGTCATAGTTGAGTTGAGGACCTTGATGAAAATTGTGTATGACATACTCATAAAAAAAAAATAATAATAATTGTGTTCGTGGGTTGCACTTGTGTGCACGTCCAAGGGATTGAGATCTCATACTGGTATCCCATACAATTAGTATTGCATACAATATCAATTGAGTTGCTAAGATTTAAAATTAATTTTTTAACTTTCAATCTCAATTACTTAATAAAAAATTGTTAAAAAATTTAAAAAACAAAAAGTGAAAAAATTAAAAATTTGTGAGAAGGAAAAATGAATTGCACCTTTGAGTATTGCATGAGATTGATATTGCATGAAATTTCAATCCTAGTCCAAGAAACTATTCTTGGTACTTTCAAGTTTAAACTCTCGCCTTAAGTTGCGTACGAGTACGATGCTATGTGGTATCTATGGCTTTTTGAGGTGAGAACTGAAGAGTGAGAACTAGCAACTTTTATGTTTATTGAAGGTTCAGCTTCAAGAATGTAGTTTAGCCAAAAAGATGCAGTGGTGTTTTCTATTTGAAAACTTGAAAGATACTCATTTTTCTCAATTCATTTTTAAATTGTAATTGATAGAAAAATTCAAAAAATATAAATAGTATTAATGGTAAATCTTTGTGATAGTAATAATTTACCACTTACAACTTATCTCTTTAATATTATTTGAAGTTAAATATGTAAATAATTTTTCTTAATTCATTTTTAAATTGTAATTGATAGAAAAATTCAAAAAATTCAAAAAATACAAATAGTATTAATGTAAATCCTTGTGATAGTAATAATTTACCACTTACAACCTATCTCTTTAATATTATATGAAGTTAATTATGTAAATAGATGTGTCCGTAAACAAATTGATATTTTATATAAAATAAGCCAATTCTATTGATGTCTCTCCCCATTGCAATATCCTTGAAATCCTTTATGGTGTGTTTGGGTGAGGGATTTGTTAAATACATAGAATTTTGCAAATGATGGGATTTACATCCCCATCATTTAAAATCCCATCATTTATAAATTTCTTTATTTGGCTCTAATTTGAATAGAAATTTAAAATGACAGGAATTCTAAATTTTAAAGTTTGGATATAAAATAGAATTTGTAAAATCCTTCTCTATACAACATGTTGGTTGAATCAATTACAAAAAATTCTATTAAATAAGTAGTTTTCACGAAATGTTCCAATTTCAAATATATTATTTTGTCTTTCATTAATACTAATTCATTTTATTGAAGCTTGTCTTTGCTCAAGGTTGAAACAAAAAAACAAAATAATTGGTAAAATGTGCAGGAAGAAGAAAGCACCAAACATGAATAAAGACAGTAAATTTTTTTTTTATTCCAATGGTATTATTTTTTTATAATAATAATAGCATGTCTTCTTGTAAAGTTTAAAAATATTGCGTACATAAAATAAAAAACTAAAATTAAAACTGCAAAATTATTTTAAGAACAACATCAAAATTAAACCAACTCTATGCTCCTTGTGAAATAAACATCAACACCATGCTTTTCTTCCTTGCAGCTGGAACTTTCTTCAACATTTGAAATTGTTTTTCATTCTCAATAAACCAAGCACAAGCTTTAAGTTCTTCATCTTCACTAAGATCTAGTATCGCAATTATCTCATCATATACCTCTCCTGCATCGAGCTTTTGTGTACTAGTACGAATGAATTCCTGGAATGATGAAGCCATTTTAGCCACAGAATCAGCAAGAACATCCTTACTCACCATTCTTTTCTTTGCATGAGCAACCAAAGAAGAAGTTGATGCTTGAATTCGTTTCCTTTGTCTATTAGTAGTGTTAGGTGAAAGATCATCTTCACCAATGTTTAATTCTTCTTGACCTTGAGTCTCACTATCCAAATCAATAACATTGGATTCCTCAATGGGAGTCATGATCTCATCAGCTTCTTCACCTGTTTCAGCACCTTCACCAGTTGCCCTATCCTTACCTCACAAATCTACTATATCATCCCAATTTGAAATTACTTTCCAACGAAAACTCCTAGCATCTTTATGGGACTATCAAGCATGAAAACATAAGACAACATTTTAATATATATAACAAAAATGAATTAAATTCATAAAAATAGTACCTATCAAGAATAAACCGTACCTTAATATATTCTTGCCAAGCATTATCATCATCAACAGTAATCATCTTCTTTGTTGCATCCCAGCTGAATCCACTTTGATTAAGTATATCACTAACAATTTCATAAAGTTTTTTCAATGTCTTAATTCGATTTTTGACATTATCAGCAATGATATCAATGTGAAGCTGTGAAGATAACTTAGATGATGCACTATTGTATGCAACTGTCTTCCATCCCGCATCACTCTTATTGCCTATGTTGCGCTCATCTCTAAGAATATCAGCCAAAGCACGTTCCATATCCAATGACCAACGGACATAACTTTTTTCATCTACTTCATCTTCAGTTTGTTGATTTTCTTTTGTTTTGCTCTGTTTTTCCTTCTTTCCTACCATTTTTTCTCTATATAGAAATAATCATAACAATAATAAACATGAGACTTATTTGGGGTGTGAAGGCTCCGCGCCGTATCTCCTTTTTTACTTGGACAGCGGCTAGAGGGAAAATCCTTACGTGTGACAACTTGATGAGAAGGGGTCACGTGCTGGCTGGTTGGTGTTGCTTATGTAAGAATCAGTGGGAGACCGTGGATCATCTTCTTCTCCATTGTGAGGTTGCTGTTGCTCTGTGGGGCTTTGTTTTCTCAATGTTTGGGGTTCAAAGGGTGTTTCCGGCCATGGTGCTAGACATGGTATCTGGTTGGCATAACTGGTTTGGTAGACACTCTTCAGCTATATGGAATTTAGCTCCTCTTTGTGTCATGTGGTCTTTGTGGCAAGAAAGAAATCGTCGTATTTTTGAGGATGCGGAGAAATCAGTTTCTCATCTTCAAGAGCACTTTCTGGCTTGCTTTTTGATTGTTCTAGGTCGTGGGGTTTCACGGAAGCTTCTTCTCTTCTTGATTTTGTTGTATCCCTTACTGCTGATTAATTTTGTTTTTTTATCTTTGTAGTCTCTTCTCTCCTTGAGTGCATATTTTATGCACTTGGGAGTTTTTTTCTGATCTAATAAAGCATTTATTACCTATCAAAAAAAAAAACATGAGACTTAAACATGATATATATATATATATACTTGGAAACATAGGACAATTACTAACAACAATAAACTGAAACATGACATAAAATTTAGATAGTAAAATATCCAACATACAAAACAAAAACATTCTGCAATCATAACAACTAACAAAAAAAAGTTACAACTTTAATAAATTTGTCTACAAAAAACTACAAGGGATTCACATAACCGCGTTGTACTTGGTAGTCATGAAACATCTATAATGCTAAAGTATCACGGAATGTTGTCCATTCATCACTAACATGAACATAAGTAATATTATCTTGAGAATTATTTGGAATTTCTTCCATTGTTGACTGACTTAATATCTCCTCATCTATAGAAGCCAAAAATGCTGCATCTTGATTTCTGAAATTCCATGTGTTTAGAGGGGATTTTGAGCCGGGATTTTTGGGTTACAAATCCCACCAATAAATCCCATGGAAATTGAGAAATTTCCATTTTTGTGGTGCCAAACCCGGTGATTGAGAAATCCCTCACCCCAAATGCCGGCTCCTCCTCAAATTCTGGCTACAAATCCCTCACCCAAACACACCATTAGAGAATGGAGGAAATTATGGATGGCAATATGAGTTGATAAGTCAAGCTTGTGTCAATTCAAGGTAGAAGATGTATTCGATTACATGAGTCTCAACTAATAGAATTCATCAATAATTGTGTAAAAACCTTTCAACCTTCATACGAACTTTATACAGTTTAATAAATAGTCTATGTTGGGTTTACTTACACAACTACCACCTATTTTATCATGTCCAATAAATATGACCCAAAAGGTAACATAACATATTTTTTTAAACAGATTATAAGAAAATTAATTATATACATATTATTTTTTATAAAAAAAAATAATTTAGAGTTCTTATTCCAACTCATGAAATTTTTTTTTCTTTATTTTGGTTTAAAAGATTAGACTTAGATTAGGTCTAGTGCACCGTTGAGTTCATTACATTTGACACATGTCATAATCTCAACGGGTTCAGTGCACTAAAGCACTGGACCCAAAGCTACACCCAAAAAGATTAGGGACTTCCAAGATCTAATAATATTTTTTTATCAATATAACCATTACAAGTAAAATACTTACAAGAAAGCAAGCAGCTATAAAATTCTTACAAGGTATTATCTTATGCAACAACTTTCTCACTGCTTTCAAGTATTTCAAGAAAGCATCAAAACTTGCAACTACCTTTCGCAAAATCAATGGAATATTGATATGGGATTGATACATCCAACAATTGCATAGCTTTTAATCTCGGTTGTTCATTGAAAATTTATTTTTGATCTCGACCGTCCAATGAAAAAGTATTTTTTATTAATATCTAAAACATTTTTTAATATATTTGAACCGAAATCAAAAGTTACTTTACTACTCTTTATCTCAACCATTAAAAACTATTGCTATGCAATTGACAATTCTCATCAATTGCATAGAATCTCTAGTAGAATTTATGGTTTCAATATGCTACACAAAGCATCTATTGCAAGGGAAGCTTGCTAAGCTGTCGCCAGAAAAACAAGAAATTCATCCAGGGAAAAAAATTACATAGACAACCAAACATTAGCTAGTCAAGCAATAATTCTAATTCATAATTCAAAACAACAACAGTTTAAGATCAGCTTTTGGTTTAAAGCATAAGAACATGACCAAAATTGGAGCATTAATCCGGGATCAAACTACAAAATAACCATCACTAAGTCCACTTAAACTTGAAGACAGTTTTTACCATAAACCTTTATGCTGTGGATGCTGCTTGGGCTCCAAGCCTCTTCCTGGCCTCTTCAATGATGGTTAGCTTAATACCCTTACCCTTGGGAAGAGATACCCATGGCTTAGTGCCCTTGCCGATAGTGAACACATTGCCCAAACGAGTTGCAAATTCATGCCCAGTGGCATCCTGAATATGGACAGTCTCAAAAGTCCCCTTATGCTTCTCCCTGCTCTTGATGACTCCAACTCGTCCCCTGTTCCTTCCACCTGTCACCATGACTACATTCCCAACATCAAACTTGATGAAATCAGCAATCTTGTTGCTCTCCAGGTCCAGCTTGATGGTGTCGTTGGCCTTGATAATAGGGTCTGGGTAGCGGATGGTTCGCCCATCATAGGTGTTCAGGTATGGGATACCTTTTTGCCCAAACTGCACAGAGCGGACTTTGCATAGCTTGAACTGCAAAAGTACACACTTCAAATATCAGAATAACACAGCTTGACGATCCATGAAATAATAATAATCATTAATTATTCCAGAGTAATATGTGTTAATACAATCTGTTAGTTTTATGACTTTGGACTACAAGCTTTACATAGCCATGTTGTATTAGGTGGCTTGTATAGGTTTGGAGTACCTAGTAATTTCTTCCCAATGCAATCCCGTTTACCATGTGTTTACAAAATTACATAGCAATTAAGAGACAAATTACTTGACTAGAGAAATAAAAGCAAGGCTCCAGAGGTTGAAATTCAAAATATTCCATATTATTTGGCAATATGCAGAATAATGAAGGTGAGAATTTGATTGGGTTTCATCCTTAATGCTAATTTCACCTAGCATATACATTAATATGATATCTCTTCACATAAGACCATATGGGGCATCACACTTCCATACGCTGACAACTCCTTACTATTAAATCATTCAAAATTAAAATATACTAAATTTACTCACTCTGAAGATTTAAATCACATCATTCCAATAGAGATATATAAGAAGATATACTTAAGAGAATTGAACAGAATTACCTTTGCTTCTTCATCCCTGATGGAGTGGATACGGAACCGACCCTTGGTGTCATAAAGAAGACGGAAGTTCTCATTTGTTTTGGGGATTGATATTACATCTGTCAGAAATAGGCACATTTTAATAAAATAGTAATATCAAACCAATAAGAACTAAGAAATAAATATTAGGACCAATAAATACAAGCTACTATAATGGAAGGAAGCAGCCCTTACTACCTATGACAAGTCACAAATTAATCCCATCACCTACCCAATCATTGCCTCAAGCCATTTAACGTTGTATGGTTAAAGAGTATCACTAATTGCCATGTGCATGTGCAATTTTTTCATATGGTAGTAGCAACATTCTATGTGTGCGAGGTTACCCATCCAAATCATATCATTCAGCTTAGCATTTCCTTTTTACCAGCTATAAATTGGAAACTTTCCTTAAATGTGTCTTGCGAAACAAACAAGGATATTGATTCCAAATCGACTTTTATATGAGAAGTTTCATGAAATAATACACATAATAAGAATACAAGCATACAACCACAAATCAGAAAATTCGAACAATAATTCAAGTAAGAAGAGTTGATGTCATACCCATGAAACCTGAAGGATATGTTTTATCTGTCCTGACCTTCCCATCAACCATGACATGGCGTTGCATCAAAATGGAAACAACCTCATGATATGTGAGGGCATACTTCAACCTGTTTCGCAATATAAGGATCAACGGCATACATTCCCTGGATTTGTGAGGTCCAGATGAAGGCTTGGGGGCCTACACCAAAAAAAATAAAAAATTCAGAATACATATAAACAAAAGTACAATGCAAAACATCATTACTGAAGGAAAACAAACTCTCAAATTTGACTTACAAATGCACCACCAAGTTTGTCGAGCATCCAATGCTTTGGGGCATTGAGCCTCTTCAAATGCTTCTTCAATCCTCTAGCCTGTTATAGCCACAAGCATAAAGTTCAGCAAACCAAACAATCCAACTTGAACACAATATACCTTTATTAAACATTCTCAGTTGACAATTTCTGAACCAAACAAAGAATTAACAAAACGATTGTGGGCTATCACATAAACAATATGCAAAGGGATCTATACTAATGTTCAAATAAACTATTAATCAACATGTAATTGAATCAGTTGACAATTTCTGAACCAAACAAAGAATTAACAAAACGATTGTGGGCTATCACATAAACAATATGCAAAGGGATCTATACTAATGTTCAAATAAACTATTAATCAACATGTAATTGAATCACTTTAATTCGTAAAAGACCTACTTATCCAGATTATAAGTTCAGGATCAAGAAAATTAAATCCATCACAGGCACAGATGCCTCAATCAAGGTTTGGCCTTATACATGAAACTTTGATTTATAATATAGTATGATATATAATATAAAAATATCATCTAAATCTGTATAATATATTGAGACCCTACTACAATCTCTACTCTCATTTTCCACCCAAAAGTTTTTTGCTAGTAAACCATGCATCATTCACAACTTTTTATTTATTTAACTCAACTTGTCTATCACCCAGATTCAACATGGTAGAAATATGCATTAGGTGCTACACATAGCACAAATTAAACCTGTTTATACATCAACAAGAGCTTCAAAACTAAATAACTCAACCTAAATCTGAATTAAAACTAAATAATTAAACATAAAATTTTTTAATCTGGTAAGCTTGTCCACTACATCGGCACTATAAGCATTACCACCACTCAAATCAAACATAAACATCAAATAAAACCCTGATTTTTTGGGTTGTAACAAAGAGATCTTCTACAAAGCTAGAGATAGATATTCGTAGAGAGAATATGAGAAGGATTAAGAAACGGGAACGAACCATTTTGGGTTCTGTGAGCGAAGTGGCTGTGCCTCCTCTGCTCGCTGTAGCAGTCTGAGAAGTGAGATCGTTTAGTTGTGAGAAAGTGTGAGAAAGAGTCTCCGAAACCCTAATATCGTGTTGGGAGTTGAAGATGGGCTGGGCGGTAAAGACTAAAGAGACCCCTCTTGGGCCTGGACTGCCTACAGAAGCTTAATTTCATGAGTTTTTGGATATGCATAGGCCCATTAGTTTGGGCCAGGAAAGTTTGTGGGCTAACTATATCAACATTTGTGGTCAAACTTGATAGACCACGATGAAAAATCTTGAACTTAAGAGACTAAAATAAAAATAATCTCAAATTTTAAGGATCAAAAATATAATTTAATGTAACTAAATAATGTTGAATAACTTGGACAAGGGCTCTTCGAACCCATTCTTAATAGTAAACTTTGGATACACAATCTTACCTGCAAAAATTATGTATCTGGTAATCCAATGAAAGTTTTTAGTAAGGATTGAACTCATAAAATTGTAGTTAATTCTTTAAAAAATGTCTATAAAATAAAAAGGTCATATGAGTAAATGACACCTAGCTTTGTATGATATGGTCTCTCTAATATTAATAAGGCCTTATATGCATTATTATCAAAACAAGTTGAATTCAAATTTGTATATTTGTCTATTTCTAATATTTATTGTAATAGTTTCAAAGTCTTTTTTGTTTGGTTTTTTTAATCAGATAATTGGGGTTGGATGATTTAGATCTCAGTTATACTTATAAAAGTTAACAGATTATGTCAATTGAGTTACTGTGCTTTACCTATCTAATCGTATTTTAAGTGATATAATTATGAACTCAACAAGGACAAATTTATAAAAATCTAATAAACAACTACCATGAGAGAATGACTCCAACAAGAAGTTGAAATAAATAACACAATTAAAAGGATCCATGAGGACCATGACCAAATAAAAAATAAAATAAAATAAGGAGTCATTAATTATTCCACAGTAAAGTGTGTTATTTCTATCTATTTGTTTTATGACTTTAGACTACAAACGATTATCAAAGAAGAAAAGAAAAAATGACTTTAGACTAAAAACTTTACATATCCATGTGTCCATAAATTCAGATGCAATACCATTTCTTTACAATCCTTTACATAGCAATTATAACTCAATTAGTTAGATAAATACAAGCAATGCTTCAAAAAACAAGCAAATACACAAATAAAGTTTTCAGCAAGGACAAAATTGAACCGGATGAAAAACATAATTTTGTTTTAAAAAATAAAGACTTAAAATTGGTTAAAAAAAAAAAAAAAAAAAAAAAAAACTCATTGAATTTCTGCGCCTATGGATTCTCTACCGACATGGTTTGCAAATCCACCGGAGAGGGAAAAAATAGAGGCCACATGGCGTTCTTCGATAGGACCAATGTCATCAACGTCTTGATTTTTTTTTTTAATTATTATTTTTTATTTATTTAAAATGAAGCTCATTACCGACGATGAGTATTTTCCTTCTCCCTTTATAAACTGAACACACAGAATCTCTCAACTCTTCGCTTCTTTTTCGGTTTATTCCTTCTTTCACTAGTGAGCCATAGAGAAATTAAACACACACACACACACACGCAGAGTATGGAGAGTGCGATTCCTTTTCTGCTGGTGGTGTTTTTATCTCAAATCATTTGCTTAAATGTTGAGGAAGCTTTCGATGTACGGCAACACCTCTCTACAGTGACCATGTCCTTCCCTTTCTCTTGCATCCACTAAATCATGCATTAATCGCATAGAAATGAGATTAGAAATTAACTTTAATGTTTTAAGTTTAAACTTTAAACTCTTTATTTCGTTTTGTTACAGAAATTTTAATATTCTTTTGCGCTTAATTACTGATTCAGTTGTAGAATTTTGACATGTAATCTAATGGTACTGTGGTATTTACAAAAATCAGATCCTTTGATCCTACTACCGTGTTTGGCTGCCGAGAAATTTGTTTTTGTATTTTATATTGTTGTAAAATCAGAATCGAAAATAGATTGTTCGTAAAATCGGTTATTTCCTTGGAAACCAGAAATCACGTATTCGCATTTCTGTTAGCATAGTCAGGAAAAAAGCCTCATTGCTTTTCCTGACTATGACTGCTTAAACTAAATATCATGTACAAAATATGACTGCATAAACTAAATATCATGTCATATGACTGCTTAAACTAAATATCATGTACAAAATATGACTGCTTAAACTAAATATGGCATAATGGATTTGGCCATCATGTTATTCTGAACTCAAAACACATTAGCTTCTGTTATACTAGGAGTATTCATATGTGTGCCACCCATTTTAGGTTATAGGAGAACACAAAGAGGCCGCATTTATATGCATTGGTTTTTGTAATTTACAATGGACTCTTCTTTTTGGTGATAAAATATTTTCCTTCATCGCCTTTATCTGCATTTGTATTTTGTATTTCTCTTGTCCTTTAGGCTCCCTTAAATGATGTTTCTTGAACCTATGTTGATAGACTTGTTCCCATCTTTTTTAAAAAAAAAAAGGAGAAAAGATTGGCACTTAAAGTTATCTTTTTTGGAAAAAGTTGCAATTGTTAGATTAATTTATGGGCTTGACCACGTGGCTATGCTCTAGAACCTGTTATATATGTAAAATTGTGCCATCGTGGATTTGAATATTAAAAGGCATATTTTCTGTGTGATCATGAGGACATCATAAATAATTTATACGAATTTTTACTTATCAAAAAATAATAATTTATAGGAATTTGTTGTTTTAATAAAGTTTTATTACTTAACAGAAAAAGAATTATAGACACTGCAGCTGTCAACAATAATTCAATAAAATCTTAATAGTATTATGAAGAGGACACTGAAAAGTTAAAGGACTATTCTTGTAATTGTTCTATTATAGATGTTTAAACTTAAAATGCTTTTTATTCTATAAAAAAATGTTGCTTGATTCTTTAGAAAGGTGCATTTAGATTATTGAAAGCAAGTGAAGGAGGGAAGTTAATAATATTTGCAAAATTAGGTGGTGGATTTGCCAATGGTCTATGGGCTGATTGACATTTCCTCTGCCATAGGTCATGTGTTCTATATATATGGTTGCGTGAGTTGTATTTACCTATCACTACCCCCCCTCCCCCCCCAAAAAAATAAAAAAATAAAAAAGAGATTAGTTCATAGATTTTTGGGTAGTGTAGCTATGTTACAAACTTACAGTACATCATGTTAATTTACACATATTGATGCAGGATATCAGGAAAAAGCAGGAGCCTGCTGTTTTTTTTTTTTTTTGATAAAACAGGAGCCTGCTGTTGATAAGCTTAAGGAGCCTATCTTTGATGAAATTACCTCTGCGTTAGCGAGTCGCTACATGCTGAATTTTACAAGGCAGGGAACTGCTTCTCTCTGGTTTTTATGCAAACAGGTAATCAATTTCTTCCTTTCTTTCTATTTTTATAACCAACCTAATTCTGGTTATTGCACGTGTCTTAGAATATATCATGTTTATGATCAATTGAGATTTACATCTTTTGCAATTGTCCCACTGGTTTTCCAATTTGGCAGGAAGCATCTTTGTTGGACATAACTGATCATGCTTGTAGTCTTTTCACTCCTTCCGAGGTACATGAGATTTATATTTATATCATCTGATGTGA
The DNA here is from genome assembly GCA_907173295.1 of Fagus sylvatica. Classification (NCBI taxonomy): domain Eukaryota; kingdom Viridiplantae; phylum Streptophyta; class Magnoliopsida; order Fagales; family Fagaceae; genus Fagus; species Fagus sylvatica. Next base: position 37,858,755 of record OU015769.1, on the reverse strand, counting down.
TTAAATATTCTATTCTCGTTTTGTGTGATTGTTTTCCTGTTAAGCCATCTGCAACTTCTAGTCTACACTGTAGCTGTATGAGAAAATTAATTTTGAACCGCAACATCACCAACTATTATTAAGATGAATGTTAATCTAAGTGCATCTTTAATAAATCGTTGTTATTTTTAGGCCGTTGATGTTTTTGTTATTTGGCTGAAAAAATAAAAGAAAGTTTGTATACAGTTGATTTGACAATGGAAGATAGTGAATATGTTCTTCCCCCTTTATAATTGAGATACATTCTGGAAAATTTTATATTGTTTTCAAAGTAAAATAAGTTAGGGAATCATTCTTGTGTCTTTTTTATAGGGTTAATAATGTGCAAAATTTATAATTGTGTTTAGATTGCTTTGATGGAGTGGACAGACGACTTGGAGCTCTTTATATTGAAGGGTTACGGTAAATCATTGAACTATCACATGGGAATGCCATTACTTGAAGATGTTTTTCAAGCCTTGGAACAAGCTATAGCTATCAAGGCCCAAGAAGGTAATATAGATTTTCTGATTTTTTCACCCTACAATGTATTGCATGTCTTCCTCTGACAAGATTTATTTATTTATTTTATTTACTATTATCAATTTATTTATTTTATTATGTTCATTCAATGGTAGCTCAAAGTGGGGAAGTTTAGACAGGCAGGGTGGCATGGCTAGTTGATTATATCATCTCACGAGCATATGTCAATACCTGTTTGACATAATAGTATGTTATTATTGTGGTTATTCTTTCTTTTCTTTTCTTTTTTGATAGGTAATAAAATACTCTACATCATTTTTTTTTCATTGTGTAAATTACTGTAGATGAAAGATTCATAAGTTCGATTCCTGGCTCAGTATCTAGGTTTGGTGGTCATTCAGATAATTCAGGGTGGGTAGTTTCATAAATTGCTTGGTGTATATTTGTGTTTTATTAAAAAAAACCTTTTACTGTTGAAATATTTACTTATATGTCTTCTAGACTCAGTAATGGTGGCCTCGAACCAATACCTGACATATATAACCTAGCCATCCTTTATGTCAAAAATAGTTGTATGCAAAAAAAAAATATAGTTGTATGTTATCTATCAAATTGAACATTTTAGTTCCCCTTACAGAACTACTTTTTTGCAGAACTACTTGTGGAAACTGGAGTGACACAAAACATTAATCTTCCCCTTGACATTCCAACTGATAGAGAAAAAGCAACTCAGTGCTTCCAGACTTTGGGTATGGTAAAGTCTTGGTGTCATCAAATGTTTCTAATACTCTACATCATTTTTATTTTATTGTGTAAATTATTGTAGATAAAGTAATAAGATCGATTTTTAACTGGGAATGGTAGGGAATGTAAGTGAGTAAGTCTGTGTTTCATTCAAAAACCTTTTTTGAGTGTTGAAATACTGAGTTATTCGTATTCTAGGCACAGTGGTGGCCCTGGACCAATAGCTGAAAATGACCCGAGAGGTATATAACTTGGCCATCCTTCTCAACATAGCTTTGCTGGTATTTTATCTATGCTGATAGATAAAATACCAGCAAAGCTATGTTAAGAATGGCCAAGTCTTTCTGGAACTGACAATGACAATGGATCTGGTGGCAGCGGTGAAGAGTTTCTTTCTGCATGCAAAAGTACTATTACGTACTAAACAAAAAAACAATCCAACTTGAACTTGAACACAATATACCTTTATTAAACATTCTCAGCTGACAATTTCTGAACCGAACAAAGAACTAACAAAATGATTGTGGGCTATTACATAAACAATATGCAAAGGGATCTATGACTGCTGTACAAATAAACTTTTAATCAACATGAAATTGAATCACTTTAATTCGTAATGACCTAATTATCCAGATTATAAGTTCAGGATCAAGAAAATTAAATCCTCCACAGGCACAGATGCCTCAATCAAGGTTTGGCCTTATACATGAATCTTTGATTTATAATATAGTATGATATATAATATAAAAATATCATCTAAATCTGTATAATATATTGAGACCTTACTACAATCTCTACTCTCATTTTCCACCCAAAAGTTTTTTGCTAGTAAACCATGCATCATTCACAACTTTTTATTTATTTAATTCAACTTGTCTATCACCCAGATTCAACATGGTAGAAATATGCATTAGGTGCTACACATAGCACAAATTAAACCTGTTAATATATTACCATCAACAAAAGCTTCAAAACTAAATAACTCAACCTAAATCTGAATTAAAACTAAATAATTAAACATAAAATTTTTTAATCTGGTAAGCTTGTCCACTAAATCTGCACTATAAGCATTACCACCACTCAAATCAAACAGAAACATCAAATAAAACCCTGATTTTTTGGGTTTTAACAAAGCGATCTTCTACAAAGCTAGAGATGGTTCGTAGAGAGAATATGAGAAGGATTAAGAAACGGGAACGAACCATTTTTGGTTTTGTGAGCGAAGTGGCTGTGCCTCCTCTGCTCGCTGTAACAGTCTGAGAAGTGAGATCGTTTAGTTGTGAGAGAGTGTGAGAAAGAGTGTCCGAAACCCTAATATGTGTTGGGAGTTGATGATGGGCTGGGCGGTAAAGACTAAAGAGACCCCTCTCGGGCCTGCCAACAGAAGCTTGATTTCATGAGTTTTGGGATGTGCATAGGCCCAATAGTTTGGGCCGGGAAAGTTCGTGGGCTACCTAAATCAACATTTGTGGTCAAACTTGATAAACCACAATGAAAAATCTTGAACTTAAGGGGCTAAAATAAAAATAATCTCAAATTTTAAGTGTCAAAAGTATAATTTAATTTAACTAAAATTAACTATATGTTGAATAACTTGGACAAGGGCTCTTGGAACCCATTTTTAATAGTAAACTCTGGATATACGATCTCACTGACAAAAATTGTGTATTTGGTAATCTAATAGAAACTTTTAGTAAGGATTGAACTCATAAAATTGTAGTTAATTTTTCAAGAAAGGTCCATAAAATAAAAAAAAGGTCATGTGAGTAAATGACACCTAGCTTTGTATGATATGGTCTCTCCAATATTAATAGGGTCTTATCTATCTATATATAAATTAAAGTAGAAGATGTTGTCATTTATCTGCCACGTGGCATTTAAAGCAATGTCTTCTACTTGCCATGTGTCAGTTTATTAAAAAAAATTATATAATTAATGAATTAAATACCCACTACTTATAATAAAAATAACATCATTAATAAATTAAATACTCACTACCCCATAATAACAATAACACCATTAATAAATTAAATACCCACTACCCAGTTATATGCTCCAATTAAAGTATAATATGTTAAACACAATATATGTTATTTCAAATATGTATTTAAAATACAACTTGGACATTTGTCCAGTGGTCATTCATTTATTCAAAAAGTCTCTCGCCCTATAGGATGAGGGTGTGGGTTCAATCCCTTATGTTTTACTCCTTTTTTTTTTTTCTTTTTCTTTTTTTTTGTAAAGGGAATAACATCTTAACAAATTTTTTTTCTATGTGTTAAATTTTCTTAAGATACGTGTTAGACTTAAGATGACATTGCCATTTTTATTTCCATTGACCAATTTCTTATATGATGGATTTCTAAGGTCACAAATATTGCTTATGTGATTATTAATAAGTGATAAATTGCCCAAAAAAATATGAAAAGAGAAACAAAAGAAAGTCAAAAAATGTAAAGATGGGATAAATATATGACAAATTGTATTATTTATTTGTACTATCAAAGTGTTGTAAGTTAAACAAAAATGAGAAACCTCTCAATATTTAGAATCCCTATATGAAACAATTGAGGTTCACCAAAGTGATTGGAATTCATAAACGATGTGAAGTGAGGTTTTTTTTTTTGTTTGCTAAATCAATATAACCCTGGGATATAAACCCCCATTGACTTTATGTTCAATATCCCCATTTGATGAAATATAATAAAAATCAGCATAATACATTTGATGAGATATAATAAAAATGATCATTTCTATTTTTAAGCGCAAAGAAAAATTATTTACATTTTCTATTTTACACTTTTTTTTTCCTTTTCATTATTGTTATTATTTCTTCATTCTTCTTAGTTTAGTTGTTTTGTTAGGAACATATTTATAGAAAAATAATGAAAAAGAACCACGCATTCCATGGGTTATAGTCTAATATGCATTATTCTCAAAACAACTTGAATTCAAATTTGTATGTTTGTATATTTCTCATATTTATTTTAATAGTTTCAAAGTCTTTTTTTTAATTTTTTTTTTAATTTTTAATTTGATAATTGGGGGAAGGAGGATTTCGATCCGAGTTATATTTATAAAAGATAATAGATTGTGTCAGTTTGAGTTACGGTGTTTTACTTATCTAATCGTCTTTTAAGTGATATAATTTTCAACTCAGCAAGGACAAATTTATAAAAATATATTAAACAACTACCATGAGAGAATGACTCCAACAAGAAGTTGAAACAAATAACACAATTAAAAGGATCCATTATGACAATGACCAAATTAAAAACAAAATAAAAAATGAATCATTAATTATTCCACAGTAATTTGTGTTAACTCTATCTATTTGTTTTATGACTTCAGACTACAAAGGATTATCAAAAAAGAAAAAAATGACTATAGACTAAAATCTTTATATATCCATGTGTCCATAACATAGCAATTATAACTCAACTAGTCGCAAACCCGTGCAATGCACGGGAAAGCTATTGAAAATGAGATATAAAGAGATTTGGGTGTTTCTATTCTTCTCTTGTTGAATATGTCATTCATGTAAGTTCAAGATTGCTTCAATAATTATATAGTAAATGCATAATATGATGCATAGAAATAGGAAATGAAATTGGTCATTTTGTATAAAGAACATTTAAATAAATTAAAAATTGAACAGTCATATAATAAAATAAAATACAATGGGAAGAAATATTTAACTTTAACACTCTTTCAATTCCTTTCAATTCCATGGTTCCTACAACTTTAGAAATTTTATTATTGTTTGTGTGCACATCATGATTTCCCACAAGGGAAAAAAAATAATTCATAACTTCCTTAATACGAAAAAGAGAAAAATAAAATCAAGATTAAGATATATACAAATTATTTACCAAAGCAATAAAATGTATCATAGACAATCAAATGTCATGATTACCAAGAGCTTGAGAAGCTTTAGTGACACAATTTTTATAAGTCATTTAAATTAGTTCTGTTACCCAAATATCAACCTAAGAGGGGGGGTGATTTAGGTTGAGGCAAACTTTTTCGATTTAAATGCGGAATTAAAAACTATTTTCAATTAGCAAAAACAAATTTAAGAACACAATTCAATTGCAATAAGATATGATAGAAAATCAAACACAAGCATATATAAGCAATTGAATAAGTAAGAGATAGAGATAGAGAAAATCAAACACAGTGATTGTTATCGAGGTTCGGCTTCCCCGCCTACGTCCCCGCCTCAAGATCACTTCTCGAGGATTCCCAAATTCACTAATTTGACAATCTTCTTTCGGGTGAAGATCAAAACCGTTACAAATCTTCTTTACACGGTGAAGAGTAACCACCGAGTGAAAAATCCTTTTCACTCTTAGGATTTATACCAAGACCCACAAATCTTCCTTACAAGGTGAAGAGTAACCACCCAGTGAAAAATCCTTTTCACTACTTAGGATTTATACCAAAACCCTAACAAAAACACTCAATGGTTTCAACAAAGTATTTGTTGTACAAGATAAGGCTCTCTCAAAGAGTAATTGTACACAATATGCTCACTCTAATAGTATATCAAGGATTTGATCAATATGGCTCAAAAAGTGTTTAGAGAAATTTTCAATCAAGGATTTTGAATGATATGAAAATATAAGCTTGAGAAGGATGGATTGATGTATAAGATGTTATCTTTTCTATCTTTGATTTCTCTTGTATGCTTGATGTTTAGAAATGAAGAAAGGGTAGTATTTATAGCCATCATGTTGTCTTGCATTCTTCTTGATTTTCAATCAATCAATTTGTTTTCTTTGAAAACTTTTCTTCTTAAGATTTTTCAACCATAATTGATATGGTTGTCTTGCATGTGAATTTCAATCAAGTTGCTTTCTTTGAAAACTTTTCTTCTTAAGATTTTTCAACCATAATTGATATGGTTGTCTTGCATGTGAATTTCAATCAATCAAGTTTGTCTTTGAAGACTTTAAGAGATTTTTCAATTGATATTGTTGTCTTATATTTGAATTTCAACCAATCAAGTTGTCTTTGAAGACTTTAAGAGATTTTTCAATTGATATGGTTGTCTTATATTTGAATTTCAACCAATCAAGTTGTCTTTGAAGACTTTAAGAGATTTTTCAATTGATATGGTTGTCTTATATTTGAATTTCAACCAATCAAGTTTGTCTTTGAAGACTTTAAGAGATTTTTCAATTGATATGGTTGTCTTATATTTGAATTTCAACCAATCAAGTTTGTCTTTGAAAACTTTAAGAGATTTTTCAATTGATATGGTTGTCTTATATTTGAATTTCAACCAATCAAGTTGTCTTTGAAAACTTTAAAAGATTTTTCAATTGATATGGTTGTCTTATATTTGAATTTCAACCAATCAAGTTTGTCTTTGAAAACTTTAAGAGATTTTTCAATTGATATGGTTGTCTTATATTTGAATTTCAACCAATCAAGTTGTCTTTGAAAACTTTAAAAGATTTTTCAATTGATATGGTTGTCTTACATTTGAATTTCAACCAATCAAGTTTGTCTTTGAAAACTTTAAGAGATTTTTCAATTGATAGTTGGTTTTAAAGTTGAGCCTTAAAGATCAAATCTTAATAAACTTTACAAAACCTAACTCTTACTTCTCATATGTCTCGGATCATTGTCTTTGAGCTTGATTTCTTTGTCTTGAGTCTTGATGACTTTGATCTTCAATGAATTTGCAACTTGTCAACTTTGCATTTGCTTGATATTTGAATTGGCCATCTTGGTCCAATTAAATCAATAGTCAAAATTAAGCTTTAAAACATAAATCATTAGTTCATATGAAAATATCATTAATGAACAACTTAAAATCATGGTTATCATCAAAACTACATGAATGTCCTTGGATTAATTAGCCAATTAATAATTATTGAAACCTTGAGGCTAACAATCTCCCCCTTTTTGATGATGACACATATGATATGATATTTTTATACGATTTATGATTTTGAAGCTTTTCTTGAAAAGCTCCCCCTAAAATAATGCATATCTTTATATTAGAGATTTTTAAATCTCCCCCTATCTTTATGCATAGATCAATTTTGTCATTTAAGTATTATCAAGCAATCAATATATATGCGCATTTTTGCCAATTATTGCAAGATATGATAATTCACCAATACAAAAAAAATGTCATATCTTTCTCCCCCTTGGCATCATCAAAAATAAATATTATATTCAATATCTCCAAACATCACTCAACATTTTAAACAACCAAAATTAAACAAAAAATATATTTCTCCCTTTTGATTTAGTTCAACCCATAGAACAACTAACTAATATAACATATTTTTCTCCTATTTGGTACAAAGAAATAAAACAAATATATTCATATTTGTAAGATTCTTCATCCTAGTGGTTCGGTTGGATTGAGGGTTCGGTTGAAGATGCTTCAGGAAAGGATATGATGTCCCTTGCCATATGCCTAAAATGCTGATGATTTAAGCAATCTGGAAAGGACATGGGATGAAGCCCATATATTATGTACTCTCTCTCTTCTGTCATACAAAGCTTCAGGTGTATCAACAGTTGTATGAACGGGATGATTCGGATGAGGAAGATATATTTGGAGTGTATGCTAAAGATCTTCCCATCAACCTGGTGTATGAGAGAGGTACTTCAACCGAGAAGCATGATCAATAATAATCTTGCTTCGTGGAAACTTGATCAATAATAATTTTGCTTCTATCTGAGAAGATCAAGTATTTGATTTTATGAATCTCTAAATGATGCTGCATCCTCTTAGAGTTTTATCTAAAGAATGAGAGAAAATATTATCTGAGAGGTGTGAGTATGTAGTGGAGAGGTGAAGCGAATTTATAGGACAGACGCGCTGTTTGAAAGAATGGTTCAGATTTTGCTACGTGTCATAAGTGTGAATGAATGGTTCAGATTTTGCTATGTGTCATAAGTGTGAATGAATGGTTCAGATTTTGCTACGTGTCGTAAGTGTGAATGAAGGGTTCAGATTTTGCTATGTGTCAGACTTATCCAATTACGCACGCCATAGACACCGATAAATCAGGAAGTTTGAAAAAAAAATATCTGCTTTTTCAGAAAAAAGATTTTTGTCGACGCATCGAGTTCTGAGTCAGTGATATTTCCGTATACGTTAAATCTCGAGATTTGAACGTTGAATTTTGAAGAAAAATCTCGGGAGTCGGGTGATAGGTACAGGCTGGTGTTCAAAAATCTGAGGTTTATTTAACACACACTAATTTTCGATGAACTTCATCATTTTCAAACTCTTAGCTTAATCTCTTATTAGATTTTCTAGAATGGCTTCCTCTTCTTCTCAAAACAAACCAGAAACAATTAATCTAAATGATACGCCTAGTGTGATGCCAGAAGTCTGGCGTCCTTACTTCCTTTCAATTAATGGCCCTGTATCAGTAACTGATTCAGTGATATTGAATGGTGAGACTGCCACCGCAGTAGCTGCCGGTCTTTGTACTCCGGAGGATGCAAAGGTTTTAGCTGGGAGGACTGACCCACAAATAATAAATGAATCATTGGCACTCACGGATTCAGTGTACTGCCACTGTTTCTAACATGGGACGTCGTCTTCATGTTAGGAATATGGAAGTGAAAAGCGCTGCGTTCTCAAGTCACCATTTTACAAAGGTTGCTGAAGGAGAGTAAGAAGAAAGTAGGGGAGGTCAAGGAGGAGAACAAAAGGCTGAAGGCGCTCGTGGATTCTTATGCCGATGATTTGGTAATCCGGTCCACAGAGCAGAGCAAGACCACTAATAAGCTGCAGAAGCAGTACGAGAAGCTACTAGCTGAGGTGAAGGAATTGACTTCTCGCTCTATCCCCAAATAAATGTAGTGGGAAGTGTAGTGGTTTTTCCTTTTGTGGTGACTTCTCCTTTATGGCTTTCTTTTTAATAAAATCAAGTTTGTTTAAATGATGAGTTTTATTTCTTATTTTATGCATGAACATATACGCAAATATACATAGAACTGGGCATATAATTTAATGTTCAAACAATATAACTAGAAAGATATAAAATGAACAATTTTATGAACATGATATGCATAAAATCATTTTATATTCAATTCTTAAGGTATATATAGATTTAACATAGTTGAATCAAATAGAAGGATAATAAATTTAAGCTTATTTGATATCAACGTATCTAGCCATACCTATTTCACGTCGAATTGTGCAAAATCGTTCTTCAATGAGAGGTTTCGTGAGAATATCCGCCCATTGACTATCGGTGCTTCACAAATTCAAGTTCAATGTCCCCTTTTTGCACATGATCTCTTATAAAATGGTATCTAATTTCAATGTGCTTTGTGCGAGAGTGTTGGATAGGATTTTTACTTAAACTTATGGCACTTGTGTTATCACACCTTATGGGAATATGATCAAAAAGAATTTTAAAATCCTCTAGTTGTTGTTTTATGTAGAGAGATTGAGCACAACAACTACCGGCCGCTACATATTCGGCTTCCGCCGTTGATAAGGCCACAGAATTTTGCTTTTTACTAAACCATGATACTAGTGAGTGTCCTAGAAAGTGACAAGTACCACTAGTGCTTTTGCGATCAATTTTGCAACCAGCAAAATCCGCATCCGTGTAGCTTATTAAGTCAAATGAATTTGACTTAGGGTACCATAATCCTAAATCAATGGTTCCAAGCAAATATCGAAATATTCGTTTGACTGCAATTAAGTGTGATTCTTTAGGACAGGATTGAAATCGGGCGCAAAGACATACACTAAACATTATATCGGGTCTACTTGCGGTTAAATAAAGTAAACTACCAATCATACCTCGATATAGCTTAACGTCCACCGGTTTACCTTTCTCATCTTTGTCAAGCTTTGTTGAAGGACTCATGGGAGTTCCATATGCTTTAGCATTTGTCAATCCAAATCTTTTTAGTAAGTCTATGACATATTTGGATTGATTTAAGAATATCCCATCTTCGGTTTGCTTTATTTGAAGTCCGAGAAAGAATTTTAGCTCACCCATCATACTCATTTCGAATTCATCCTGCATAGTCTTAGAGAATTCTTTGCACAAGTTTTCATTAGTAGAACCAAATATAATATCATCAACATAGATTTGCACAATAAGCATGTCTTTTCCATCAAACATTAGAAATAATGTTGTGTCAAGTTTTCCACGTGTAAAACCCTTTTCAATAAGGAAACCACTTAGTCGTTCATACCAAGCTCTTGGAGCTTGTTTTAAACCATATAAAGCTTTTGATAATTTAAAAACGTGGTTTGGAAATTCATGATTTTCAAATCCAGGAGGTTGTTCTACATAAACTTCTTCGGCAATAAAACCATTTAAAAAGGCACTTTTGACATCCATTTGAAATAATTTAAAATTTTTAAAACATGCAAAAGCAAGTAACATGCGTATAGCTTCTAATCTAGCAACTGGAGCATAAGTCTCTCCATAATCAATACCTTCCTCTTGATTATAACCTTGAGCGACTAACCTTGCTTTGTTCCTTACTATTATACCTTCTTCATCCTTTTTGTTTCGGAATACCCATTTTGTACCAATGACGGAGTGGTCCTTGGGTCTAGGTGCAAGAGTCCATACTTCATTTTGTTCTTTTTCTTTGAGAGAAACGCCAAGATTGAGTTTATCTTGTGCTCTTCTTCACCAATGCTTTAGGATGACTTGACTACGTTCCAACTTTTTGGTAATTCTTCATTGTTGGTTGGAGGAAGCGCTTTTTCTTCATCTTTTGGTTCAACTTGATCTTTGACTTTTTCATTTCAACTTGGTTAGATGAACTAGCTTTATTTTCAAGAGAAATTGGCTCATCATCATTATTTTTGTTATTTTTTATATGGAATGGATTAGTTTCATCAAAAACAACATGCATAGATTCATCAACAACCAGTTCGTTTATTGAACACTCTATATGCTTTACTATTTGTAGAATAACCAAGGAATATACCTTCATCGGATTTAGCATCGAATTTACCAAGATTATCTCTATCATTCAATACAAAGCACTTACATCCAAAAACTTTGAAATATCCAATGTTAGGTTTTCGATTATTCCATAGTTCATAAGGAGTTTTATTTAAAGTGTTTCTAATGATGGTTCTATTTATAACATAGCAAGCGGTGTTAACAGCTTCTGCCCAAAAGTATTGAGGTAAATTATGTTCATTAAGCATAGTTCTAGACATTTCTTGAAGTGATCTATTTTTACGTTCTACTACTCCATTTTGTTGAGGAGTACGAGGTGCCGAGAAATTGTGTCCAAAACCATTTTGATCACAATATAGTTCAATATCTTGATTATCAAACTCTCTACCTCTATCACTTCTAACATTGTTAATTGTATAACCTTTTTCATTTTGAATTCTTCTACAATGTTTAACAAATGTTTTATGAGTTTCATTTTTATGAGCAAGAAATAATACCCATGTATAGCGAGAGTAATCATCAACAATTACAAAAGCCTACAATTTACCACTTAAGCTAGCGGTTCTAATAGGACCAAATAAATTCATATGCAAGAGTTCTAGAGGTCTTGAAGTAGAAATAACTTTCTTTTTCTTAAATGATGATTTAGTTTGTTTTTAGTTGACATGCATCACATATTTTATCTTTAACAAATTTAGTAACCGGCAAGCCTTTTACTAAATCTAGTTTAGACAATTTTGAGAGTAATTCCATATTGGCATGTCCTAATCTTCTATGCCACAACCAACTATTTTCATTTATGGCAGCAAGGCAAATTGATTCTTTTGAAGTTATATTATCAAAATCAATAGTGTAGACATTTTCATTTCTAAATGCCACAAATAAAACTTGATTATCAATTTCATTTACTATAATGCACATGATTGATTTAAATATTACATTTGCCTTTATCACACAATTGGCTAATACTTAGCAAGTTATGTTTCAAGCCATCAACCAAGAGAACATCTTCAATAACAAGAGAATGTGTTTTACCAATATTACCTATACCGATGATCTTTCCTTTTGAGTTATCACCGAATTTGACATTTCCTCCATCTTTTAGAGTAAGAGAAGTGAACTTGTTTTTGTCACCTGTCATATGCCTTGAACATCCACTGTCAAGAAACCACTTATCCTTGGTAGATTTGGATATCAAGCATACCTACAAAACAACTTCAAATAACCTTCTTTGGTACCCAAATTTTCTTGGGTCCACTAGGGTTAGCTTTTGGAGGAGTAGTTCCTTTGACTACCCAAATCATATTTTTCATGGGACATGTATGAATATTATGCCCTAATTTTCCACAATGTTTACATATGGGAGATTTCAAGAAGTTTTCATTAATGAAAAATTTTTGATAGTGTTTTTCTTTTATTTTCGGGTTATATCCAATACCCGCTTTGTCAAAAACACATCTTTGACTACCTAACAAATTATCCAAATTTTTCTTTCCATTTGTAAAGTTAGTCAAAATTTTGTTTAAGTTTTCAACTTTGAGTTTTAATTCTTTATTTTCATTTACTAAGAGATTTGAATCATAAGCTATTTGTGATGATGTTTCCACATCTTTTGCTTTCATTTTCTCAATGAAGCTTTGTGATTCAATTTTCAACTTAATTATTTCTTTTTCTAAAGATAGATTTTTATCATTTAAAGAAATAATTTGTTTTTCTAAGAATTTCATTTTTGCTTTTGAAATCATCTAATTCGTTTGAAAGAGATGTGACTTTCTTTTTAAAAACTTTATTTTTCAAAACATTCTTCTCAAATTCTTCAACCAATTCTTCAAAAGCATTTTGTAATTCATCATAGCTATAAGATTCATCTTCTAAAGAATTAAGTTTAGAAGTTACCTCATCTTCATATGCCATTAAGCAAAAAGCTTCGGTAGAATCTTCTTCATCGTTGGATGTTTGAGGGCTAATGCTTGTACATTCATCTTTCTCTATTTGAGGCAATTTGTGATCATGAACAAGCATGCTCATCTTTGATTCTTGACTTGCTTCTTCATATGTAGCTTCAAGTCTTTCCCAAATTTCTTTAGCTGAATTACAACTTGAAATTTCATCAAATTCCTTTGAGTCAAACGCACAATATAAACAATTCATAGCTTTATAATTTAATTCAATGAGTTTGACATCATTTTCATCCCATTCAGTTTCTTGTTTGGGTATTTCTTGTTCTTCTACTATTTTAGTAGGAACATGAGGACCATTTACAATGATTTTCCATATGAGATAATCTTGACCTTTAATGTACGTAGTCATTCTAGTTTTCCAATAACTATAATCACTACTATTGAACAAGGGTGGTCTATTTGTAGATTGACCTTCAACCATTTGAGGTCTAAATGTGTTTGCCATGATCTTAACTCTAAGATTGTTAAATCTATATGTAGAGCCTTGGCTCTGATACCAATTGTTACCCAAATATCAACCTAAGAGGGGGGGTGATTTAGGTTGAGGCAAACTTTTTCGATTTAAATGCGGAATTAAAAACTATTTTCAATTAGCAAAAACAAATTTAAGAACACAATTCAATTGCAATAAGATATGATAGAAAATCAAACACAAGCATATATAAGCAATTGAATAAGTAAGAGATAGAGATAGAGAAAATCAAACACAGTGATTGTTATCGAGGTTCGGCTTCCCCGCCTACGTCCCCGCCTCAAGATCACTTCTCGAGGATTCCCAAATTCACTAATTTGACAATCTTCTTTCGGGTGAAGATCAAAACCGTTACAAATCTTCTTTACACGGTGAAGAGTAACCACCGAGTGAAAAATCCTTTTCACTCTTAGGATTTATACCAAGACCCACAAATCTTCCTTACAAGGTGAAGAGTAACCACCCAGTGAAAAATCCTTTTCACTACTTAGGATTTATACCAAAACCCTAACAAAAACACTCAATGGTTTCAACAAAGTATTTGTTGTACAAGATAAGGCTCTCTCAAAGAGTAATTGTACACAATATGCTCACTCTAATAGTATATCAAGGATTTGATCAATATGGCTCAAAAAGTGTTTAGAGAAATTTTCAATCAAGGATTTTGAATGATATGAAAATATAAGCTTGAGAAGGATGGATTGATGTATAAGATGTTATCTTTTCTATCTTTGATTTCTCTTGTATGCTTGATATTTAGAAATGAAGAAAGGGTAGTATTTATAGCCATCATGTTGTCTTGCATTCTTCTTGATTTTCAATCAATCAATTTGTTTTCTTTGAAAACTTTTCTTCTTAAGATTTTTCAACCATAATTGATATGGTTGTCTTGCATGTGAATTTCAATCAAGTTGTTTTCTTTGAAAACTTTTCTTCTTAAGATTTTTCAACCATAATTGATATGGTTGTCTTGCATGTGAATTTCAATCAATCAAGTTTGTCTTTGAAGACTTTAAGAGATTTTTCAATTGATATTGTTGTCTTATATTTGAATTTCAACCTAATCAAGTTGTCTTTGAAGACTTTAAGAGATTTTTCAATTGATATGGTTGTCTTATATTTGAATTTCAACCAATCAAGTTGTCTTTGAAGACTTTAAGAGATTTTTCAATTGATATGGTTGTCTTATATTTGAATTTCAACCAATCAAGTTTGTCTTTGAAGACTTTAAGAGATTTTTCAATTGATATGGTTGTCTTATATTTGAATTTCAACCAATCAAGTTTGTCTTTGAAAACTTTAAGAGATTTTTCAATTGATATGGTTGTCTTATATTTGAATTTCAACCAATCAAGTTGTCTTTGAAAACTTTAAAAGATTTTTCAATTGATATGGTTGTCTTATATTTGAATTTCAACCAATCAAGTTTGTCTTTTGAAAACTTTAAGAGATTTTTCAATTGATATGGTTGTCTTATATTTGAATTTCAACCAATCAAGTTGTCTTTGAAAACTTTAAAGAGATTTTTCAATTGATATGGTTGTCTTACATTTGAATTTCAACCAATCAAGTTTGTCTTTGAAAACTTTAAGAGATTTTTCAATTGAAGTTGGTTTTAAAGTTGAGCCTTAAAGATCAAATCTTAATAAACTTTACAAAACCTAACTCTTACTTCTCATATGTCTCGGATCATTGTCTTTGAGCTTGATTTCTTTGTCTTGAGTCTTGATGACTTTGATCTTCAATGAATTTGCAACTTGTCAACTTTGTATTTGCTTGATATTTGAATTGGCCATCTTGGTCCAATTAAATCAATAGTCAAAATTAAGCTTTAAAACATAAATCATTAGTTCATATGAAAATATCATTAATGAACAACTTAAAATCATGGTTATCATCAAAACTACATGAATGTCCTTGGATTAATTAGCCAATTAATAATTATTGAAACCTTGAGGCTAACAAGTTCCATATTTAATTAACACAATCTAATCAACAAAAAAAGAGCATGGTAAAGACATTCAAATGCAGGTTTAAATGGATTAGTTCTACAGCATGTTCTGCAAACCACTAAAAAGGGACCAAAGAATTTCCTGTTTTGGTGTTCATATAGTGAGAGTTTTATATACATTACTAATAAAGAAGCATTAATGTCTGGTAAGATTTTAAAATAATATACATCACAAAAAACTACAAATTTAAACCTAGTACTTCAATAGTGTCCTAAGATGCAGCACCAAGATCACCTGTAGCTATTTCCAGGTGACATAATTTATGGCAATTTTATTTTCCAGGTAATAGGAAAAGTCTGCTTGCATACAGGTGTGCAAATAGCACCACTCTTGTTCATATATGGCATGCATCTTTAGATGAAAGTTCTAGTTTGTTAAGTTTTGTTTCATTACAACAAAAAATAGAGGGATTTGTGGCCTCCACTTTACTATTTTCCGCTTTGAATATTAAAAGAATCCTGATGATCAAATTGAAGTTGATGCAAAACCCCTGAAAGTGCGCCAATGAACATAGGATTCATCAGTAAAAAAAATAATGACAAATAAATCAACCTTATCATCTTATCAAAATCTAAGCAATTTTGGAAATAGTATTTTCTTGTATCATTATTTTAAAATAAAGGAATATTTAACATCTTATTAGAGAAACAGAGGAATCCAAGGAAAGGTGATTGGTGTACAGCATTGACATAATAGCCTCAAATTATAGATGGAAGAAAGAAGGCATTTGAAAAAATTGAACCATGAGTGCTGAATGTTATTGCAAGATGCTTTCAGAAACTCTAGGCATGCAAAACAACATATTTATATGTTATGAAGCTTGATGATAATTATCAAACCAACATTGTGGAATGTTCACTCCTTAACTACAGAGTGACTATTTTGATTGATGACTCCAAACTTTAGTTCAAGGTACTCCTTACTCATTAGACAAATCTAATAACAATATCTCACACATTTTACAAAGGCAAATAAAAGAATAGTATATTTTGGTTAGGTGTTCGATATCTTTTTCTTTTTAATTCTCAAACTATCTACAGTGGGACATAAGAGAGGGCACAATTAACATTCCTACTTCAGCGGTTAAAATCATAGCCTCAACTGTAAGACCCATTGCAGAAGCAGTAAAAGATTCGATAGTCATGAGACCACAGAACGCCCCAAATAGATTTCCAAGTCATAAACTTTAATGAAATTTTTCCTTCGTCATTCAAATAATAAAACATCTACCGTGACAGAGTTCATAACAATAAAAGTCATGATGAAAAAAAAGTAAGGACCTAGTTCTTAAGGCAAAGAAGCAGATTGGAAAATAAAATATAACTCAAGCCCTTTTTTGTTTGGGTCAGACATTTTCTCGAACACTTTGAGGCTGATGGAAAAATTCAATGACAAAGCCAAAAACCTAGTCTTAATTTAGATAAAAATTGATATTAGAATTTTTCCTATGCATTTAGATAATAGGAAATCCTAATATAACAATAGATTCAAGAAAATAACCTTAGTTTAGAACACTTGCTCTGTTCTCAATCGTGCATGCAACTTGGGCAATCTGCTAGTAGGGTCTTGCAGAACCAACCATTGCTCAGAACCACACCAACACCAAGCAGCGTGTGCTCCACACCACACCCATCCTTCTATTTCGAGCAGAGCTCAGGCCTCTTGTGAGTTTTCTCCTCCAGTCCTTCTCAATCCAGCCTTTATTAAAATAAAAGTTTTCAGGAAATAATCCGATTTGTCTTTTGAAAATTATCTACCTGAATCAAGACCTATGAATACGGTGACAATAAGAATAAACCAAATCAAATAATTTCCAAGTCCCAATTTCAAGAGATATTATAAAAGATCCTTATCCTTCTTCTAATTCAATACTGCACATACTGCCACAAATTCGGATAAACATATTTAATAAATTCCATTACTTCTCCAAATGCAATTGGTACGAAGTATCGCAATTGTGATTTCAATAAAAATCATAAAGAGCATATGGGAAGAATATTCAAACCATATTTGTTTTTTAGGAGCCAAACAAACAAACAAATACCCAAGCATTCTATAAAAGTAAAGAAAGAAAGATAACTAACAAATCCAATATTATAAAATTTGGTAAAGAGAAGAACATACAGTGTCAACAATAAGGCACTGCCTCGGTGACCATAGGATGGAGAAGCTACCAAAGTGCCAACAAATGGTGTAGTTTTGGTCGTTGAAGGCTATGACTCGGTTGGGGAAGGACCTGGTTGGATATATGCGGTTTATATACTACTCAACATAAGAGAAACTAAAGAGTTCTCAGTTGGTCAACACCCAAAACTGCACACAAAATAATAGAGAGGGAGATGAAGAGTCAAGGAAGAGGAAGAGAAAGAAAAAAGTGGAGATGAAGAGGCGAGGGAGAGAGAGAGGCGTACATGAAACAGAGGGAGAGAGAGACGTGAATCAGAAAGAGAAAAAACATTAAATAAAATGCATTAAATCAATTTATTTAAATAATGTATCACTTTAAAAATTTAAATAGTAGATAGATATAATTTATTTAAACAATGTATCATTTGACAAATTTAAACAATAGATAAATATGTCACTTGACAGAATCTCATACCGTAAAGAGAGAGACACTTGGTAGACCCTCCGTTGAAAGTCTCTCATTTTTTATATATATATTGAATATTGGTTAGTTAGATAAATAAAAGCAATGCTTCAAAAAACAAGCAAATACACAAATAAGGTTTCAGGACAAAATTGAACTGGATCAAAATCATAATTTTCTTAAAAAAAATAAAATAAAGACTTAAAGGTTGGTTAGATTAAAAAAAAAAAAACTCATTGAATTTCTGCGCCTATGGATTCTCTACCGACATGGTTTGCAAATCCACCGGAGAGGGAAAAAATAGAGGCCACATGGCGTTCTTCGGTTGGACCAATGTCATCAACGTCTTGATTATTTTGTTTATTTAAAAAAACAAAGCTCGTTACCGAATCATGAGTATTTTCCTTCCCCCTTTATAAACTGAACACACAGAATCTCTCAACTCTTCGCTTCTTTTTCGGTTTATTCCTTCTTTCACTAGCGAGCCACAGAGAAATTAAAAACACAAACACACACACGCAGAGTATGGAGAGGGCGATTCCTTTTCTGCTGGTAGTGTTTTTATCTCAAATCATTTGCTTAAATGCTGAGGAAGCTTTCGATGTACGGCAACACCTCTCTACAGTGACCAGGTCCTTCCCTTTCTCTCGCATCCACTAAATCATGCATTAATCGCATAGAAATGAGATTAGAAATTAACTTTAATGTTTTAGGTTTAAACTTTAAACTCTTTGTTTCGTTTTGTTACAGAAATTTTAATATTATTTTGCGCTTAATTACTGATTCCGTTGTAGAATTTTGACATATCTTATATCTAGTGCTAGTGTGGTACTTACATAAATCAGATCGTTTCATCCTACTACCGTGTTTGGCTGCCTAGAAATTTGCTTTTGTATTTTATATTGTTGTAAAATCAGAATCGAAAATAGAATGTTCTCATATTGAGTAAAATCGGTTATTTCCTTGGAAACCAGAAATCACGAATTCACATTTCTGTTAGCATAGTCAGGAAAAAAGCCTCATTGCTTTTCCACATGTTACTACTTACTATATGTAGCAACATGGTAGTGTAGTGCAAAAGATAAAGCATATGAATGAGTATATGGTGTTGTTTAATTAATGGCTATGTTTCTTGGATTTTCCGCGCAGATATGGTGTAGTGAAAGGAGATGCTGAGAATTCCTTTGTACCTTCCAGTATTCCCGACGGATGTACTCCCATACATTTAAATCTTGTGGTAATTTAGATTGCCGGAAATTTGTCATTTCTTTTTATACATTTTGCGTCAATAAAAAATTTAGTAGAATCTTTTCCGAGAGAACACCATCTGAGCTAGGTTGTGCAGCTTGAATTAGCCTGCTATAGTGTATAATACAATTTGGTCACACTTTTTTTTTTATATCTGTGACGTAGTGAAATTTTCACATATGTGCTCTTTTAACATGATTCTATTATTTTGCTGCGATCATCTTTTAGTGACTTGATACTCTTTCGGTGCCTCTCATAGTCAGGGGCACAATGGAAGTTAATTTATGTTTTTGTAAACCAAAAAACACCTAATGCAGCTGTTATTGTCAGGCAAGGCATGGAACTCGTGCTCCTACTAAGAAAAGGATAAGAGAGTTGGACAATTTGGCAGGTCATCTAGAAGTACTTTTAAGAGATGCAGAAGAACAGAAATTGTCTTTGCAAAAGGTTCCTTCCTGGTTACAAGGATGGAAATCTCCTTGGAAAGGAAAGCTGACGGGTGGAGAATTAATTATCAAGGGAGAGGAGGAACTGTATGATCTTGGAATCAGGATTAGAGAAAAATTCCCGGGTCTTTTTAATGAGGAATACCACCCGGATGTATATGCAATAAGGGCAACTCAGGTGAGCTGTTTTTTAAGTTTTATTTTGTTCAATCATGTAAAAAATGCATTCTATTGAAATGTTTACTCAAGCTTTTGCTATGAGACTCTATGTGAGAAATTGATGGCGAGTTATTCTATCTGCTGGTTTATTATATTATTTCTCATTTTGGAGTTCTGGTTATGGAACTTTTGGGTGTCTCACTGAATGCCCATTAATTTATTTTTTGGGGTGAGGTGCAAAACTGGTCAAGGCTGTTTGCATCATTTTGGCGTCGATTATGGTCTAGGATTCTTCTCTTTTCCTCTGGTTGGGACCTATGAACTTATGTATCTTTGTCTTCTGATGAGATAGGTTCCTCGGGCATCAGCTAGTGCTGTGGCATTTGGAATGGGACTTTTTCGTGGAACAGGAAGTCTTGGTCCAGGACGTCATCGAGCTTTTGCTGTTACTAGTGAAAGCCGTGCGAGTGATATATTGCTAAGGTTTTATGATTGTTGTGAAAATTACAAGGTATTTATGTAGTATTGACCACTCCCCCCACCCCCCTTGGGATTTCAAAGAGATATCTATAGATTTGCAACTACTAAGCATGATATTCAGTTTCTATGATTTCTACTGTAGCCACAAAATATGACTGCTTAAACTAAATATCATGTACAAAATATGACTGCTTAAACTAAATATGGCATAATGGATTAGGCCATCATGTTATTCTGAACTCAAAACACATTAGCTTCTGTTATACTAGGAGTATTCATATGTGCGCCACCCATTTTAGGTTATAGGAGAACACAAAGAGGCCGCATTTATATGCATTGGTTTTTGTAATTTACAATGGACTCTTCTTTTTGGTGATAAAATATTTTCCTTCACTGCCTTTATCTGCATTTGTATTTTGTATTTCTCTTGTCTTTTAGGCTCCCTTAAATGATGTTTCTTGAACCTATGTTGATAGACTTGTTCCCATCTTTTTTTAAAAAAAGGAGAAAAGATTGGCACTTAAAGTTATCTTTTTTGGAAAAAGTTGCAATTGTTAGATTAATTTATGGGCTTGACCACGTGGCTATGCTCTAAAACCTGTTATATATGTAAAATTGTGCCATCGTGGATTTGAATATTAGAAGGCATATTTTCTGTGTGATCATGAGGACATCATAAATAATTTATAGGAATTTTCACTTATCAAAAAATAATAATTTATAGGAACTTGTTGTTTTAATAAAGTTTTATTACTTAACAGAAAAAGAATTATAGACACTGTAGCTGTCAACAATAATTCAGTAAAATCTTAATAGTATTATGAAGAGGACACTGAAAAGTTAAAGGACTATTCTTGTAATTGTTCTATTATAGATGTTTAAACTTAAAATGCTTTTTATTCTATAAAAAAATGTTGCTTGATTCTTTAGAAAGGTGCATTTAGATTATTGAAAGCAAGTGAAGGAGGGAAGTTAATAATATTTGCAAAATTAGGTGGTGGATTTGCCAATGGTCTATGGGCTGATTGACATTTCCTCTCCCATAGGTCATGTGTTCTATATATATGGTTGCGTGAGTTGTATTTACCTATCACTACCCCCACCTCCCCCCCCAAAAAAATAAAAAAATAAAAAAGAGATTAGTTCATAGATTTTTGGGTAGTGTAGCTATGTTACAAACTTACAGTACATCATGTTAATTTACACATATTGATGCAGGATATCAGGAAAAAGCAGGAGCCTGCTGTTGATAAGCTTAAGGAGCCTATCTTTGATGAAATTACCTCTGCATTAGCGAGTCGCTACATGCTGAATTTTACAAGGCAGGGTACTGCTTCTCTCTGGTTTTTATGCAAACAGGTAATCAATTTCTTCCTTTCTTTCTATTTTTATAACCAACCTAATTCTGGTTATCGCACGTGTCTTAGAATATATCATGTTTATGATCAATTGAGATTTACATCTTTTGCAATTGTCCCACTGGTTTTCCAATTTCGCAGGAAGCATCTTTGTTGGACATAACTGATCATGCTTGTAGTCTTTTCACTCCTTCCGAGGTACATGAGATTTATATTTATATCATCTGATGTGATTAAATATTCTATTCTCGTTTTGTGTGATTGTTTTCCTGTTAAGCCATGTGCAACTTCTAGTCTACACTGTAGCTGTATGAGAAAATTAATTTTGATCCGCAACATCACCAACTATTATTAAGATGAATAGTTATTCTAAGTGCATCTTTAATAAATCGTTGTTATTTTTAGGCCGTTGATGTTTTTGTTATTTGGCTGAAAAAATAAAAGAAAGTTTGTATACAGTTGATTTGACAATGAAAGATAGTGAATATGTTCTTCCCCCTTTATAATTGAGATACATTCTGATAAATTTTATATTGTTTTCAAAGTAATATAAGTTAGGAAATCATTCTTGTGTCTTTTTTATAGGGTTAATAATATGCAAAATTTATAATTGTGTTTAGATTGCTTTGATGGAGTGGACAGAAGACTTGGAGCTGTTTATATTGAAGGGTTACGGTAAATCATTGAACTATAAAATGGGAGTGCCATTACTTGAAGATGTTTTTCAAGCCATGGAACAAGCAATCAAGGCCCACGAAGGTAATATAGATTTTCTGATTTTTTCACTCTACAGTGTATTGCAAGTCTTTCTCTGACAAGATTTATTTATTTATTTTATTTTATTTTTACTTTTATCAATTTATTTATTTTATTATGTTCATTCAATGGTAGCTCAAAGTGGGGAAGTTTAAACAGGCAGGGTAGGCCTGGCATGGCTACTCGATTATATCATCTCATGAGCATATGTCAATACCTGTTTGATTGGCCCTTGGTGTTGCTCTCCTCGTTAATTATATGAATCCTTACCACTAATAGTATGTTATTATTATGGTTATTCTTTCTTTCTTTATTCACACCTTATTTAGATACATAGTAATGTCTGTCACTTGTCCACCAAAAAGAAGAAACATATGTAATGTAAATCAAGACTTGAATCCACCATGTATCTTTATTTAGACATTATACTCAAAATATGGTTTGTCTTTTCATTTATTGAGGGAAGGTTTTGTATATTTACTGGAAGTTTTTCTTTTGAGAAAACAAGGAGCCTCGTTTTGATTAAAAATGGTTGCTTGACCTTATTAAAGTTTTCAAAAGCTATCATACATCTCTCTGGCCTTAATTCTTTTGGCACTTCTGTCTTTGTAGAAAAACATGCTCCTGGAAGTTATGAAAAGGCACGACTTCGGTTTGCACATGCGGAAACTGTGGTTCCATTCTCATGTCTTCTTGGACTTTTTCGTGAAGGATCTGGTGAGTGCTTAACATTCTAATTTTCACTTATGATATGTTTGTGTGTATGCGTACGGAAGCAATTTTTAAGCTTAATTATATTTGCTTGTGTATGGGTTCTGTTATGGGCTGTCTTATTAGTAGGTTCTATTTATAATTACAGGATATCAACAAATACAAAAAGAACAACCCTTGGAACTACCTCCAAAGCCACCCCAAAGGAGAAATTGGAGGGGCAGCATTGTAGCTCCTTTTGCTGGGAATAACATGCTGGTTCTGTACAGCTGTCCAGCTAACTCTTCAAGCAAGTACTTTGTGCAAGTACTACACAATGAAGATCCCATTCAATTGCCGGTGAGTGTTTTGCTGCATCTCCCCTACCTCTCTATTTTTAGTTATGACTACTAATATATTTGGGATTTTAGATTCACTTTTAAATTTAACATGAGGACTTTGGTAAAATAGGAATTGTAAAGAAAATCTTAGTGAATGTATTAGCTATTCTTTCATTATTCCCTTTGTCCAATTTTGGATATCCACCATTTCAATCTGTAGCACATCTGACTATGATGCTGGACAGAAGCTTTATTAAGCTCTGATATCCATTTTGATGTAGGATTTTTAGGAATTTAGCACTAAATTAGGTGTCTTGATTAGGGTTTGAAGTTAAGGTTTTAGATAGGGCTAAAGCAAGATAAATCCTAGGCAATCATGCTTACGTTTGCCTAAGCAATCACACCTAGGGAGGAGAAGGCAATGACACCCTCAAAGCTTAAAATAAGATGCTGGGATTTTATTAAAATCAATCTCACTATTACTCCCTTTTATGACTCCTAGAAGGACTAAGACTCCTAAATAACCTTCCTAGAAAGACTATTACTAACAAAGAAAAGTAATTAAGAACTTTTAAACCAAATAAAAAATGGCTCATACCATAAAACAAGACTTATGGGCCTCTAGTATAACCCATTCCAGAAAATCTGGAAACAACCCAACTACCCCTATTTTAGCATAACTTTTTTAAAACTGAAGCAACAACTTTTTAACGTAAAGAAACTTAATACTATGACACAATAATAAATAAAGTAGCCTAGGAAAGGTACCTAGAAGGCCCCACATCAAAACTAGACCACAATTCTTGAATCTTTTGGTATTTAGTCTTTTGTTTCCTTGTACTCTTTACAGTTTGCACCAGGCTATATGGTTACGAGTCCTTGTATGAAATATGTCTTTCTGATGTTTGCTCATTAACATTTTGTTGTTTTATTGAATAGGGTTGTGACAGCGATTTCTGTCCATTTGAAGTTTTTAAGGTACTAATATTATCCAAATCTAATACCCGGAGAGATCATTATTTGTCATATGCTGATTGTAGAATTTATTTATTGTTTGCCTTTCTTCAGGAAAAGACAGTTTATCCTCATCGAAATTCCAATTATAATACAGTATGCAAGGTAAAGCTGGAAACACCAGAGCAGAAACCTTCTATAACCAGTAAGTTATCACTGCTTTTCCGTTGGCTCTTCTCGGGGAATGATGATAAACATTCTCACAAAGATGAATTTTAGTTAGTTTTTCAATAAAGGAAGGAAATATTCTTATTTTCTTTTTCCTTGTTGGTATTGCCTTCTTAACACGATTTTCAGCCACAGCCAGCTCTTCGTTCTAGCAGAGTTCAATTTTGGATTACTTCCTTTGCAAAAATAGAAAATGCTGTGTCATGATTTGTGTTTATTAGTTTGAACCTTATTCCTGACCCAGAAGTTTTAAATCTGGAGTATTGTATAATCTGTATCCACATTTCCTAGTGGCTATCCTCTGAACACAACGTCACTGACTTTTGTAGTTTTTGCTTCAAGTTTTTGTTCAATGTGCAGAAAGAATTTGTATGTTCTATCAATTTTATTGACCTATTTAATTTATAATTTCTGAAGCATCCTAAGAGATAACTTTAGATGGTTTAGTGGCCAAATATGCAGAGAAAAGTGAGTCATTGTAAATTATGATGGAAAAGCGTATGTTGCTGAGCAATCACTTCTTAAATAAAAGCAAGATTCATCTTAGCTTTTTACTTACAGCCTAGATATCCCAACTCCATCAAGGGTACATCTCGTACAATCATCTCTGATCTCTATTTGATAATATGTCTTTGATAATACATCGGCATAGGCATGTAATGAGAGCTGTCATGATATAAGCTCTAAATGATCACGTTTATATATTTTTTGCCTTGTCATGTTCCCCTAGCTTGGAAGAGTTGATGCACAACTTCACAACTACCTTTTCCTAGATGCTTTACACTCTCTCTATGCATGTATATTTGTGTATACCTACAAACTGGTACACAAGTAGAATTTACAGACAACCATCATATAGGGGATTCAGGGCTTCATGAATTGGTATGGGGGAGGAATCATCTTTCTTCCTTGGCAACCTGCATAGCATTGCATTTGGAGTTAAAAGCTGTAGGAAGCCCTCTTAAGCGTAACTTGGCTAATGAGTCTAGTAGGTTTGCTTAAGCAATGCTAAGTGCAACTTTGAGTTTTTTTTTTTTTTTTTTTTTTCTTAAGTAAAAAATAGCTTGGTTTATTAGGAGTGAGAGATTGATTCTAGTTCAGAAGTAGGTTGTTTGAGATTGGGTCATCTATCTTCTTAGTTTTTAATAATAGATTGTTCAAGTAGCTCCATATCAGTCCTATCTTAACTAGCCTAATTTGTTTTACCATCCTAAATAGGGTTCAAATGGGTAAAGCTAGTTTGAATATCTGGATTATGGGACATGGGAACATCTTTTGAGTTGATTGTAAAACCCCGTAATTTTTTTTTTGTTGGTGCTTTGGTGCTATAGTAGCTGAGAATGAAACTCTATATGCAACAAGAGAGTTCAGAAGATGTAATCTGACTGTTGTATTGCACCTACCATCGAAGCCCCTAAGTTCGAGCTCACGCCACTCTTGAACTAGTGCGCAGCAGCAACACATGAGATGAGTTGAGAAGTCATCACATGAACCTCCCTACAAAATAAAACAGGATAGTCATAGGCTAATAATATTCTGCCTGTATACTAAAGCACATCTATGATGGCTAAGGAAGTACCTCTATGTTAAAAAGTTCCCGCAATTTCCTTCTCATGCAGCAGGTGTAGCAGCAACAACCACAAAAGAGGGAGTATGCCATTAGATCATTGATTGCACGTTCACGAGCTGTACTTCAAAATGGATGTACAATTTATGTCAAATAATTAGCACCTCAGTTATGATAATCCCATTACAATGGGTTACAAGCTTACATATTTTTCCCTTTGACACCAGGTTAGCTATCCATGAAAATGTTCCACAGGGATATAAGCAGGTCTTGAAGCCTGTAGCAAAACATGAAAACCTAATTGGTGATCATAAATATTTCTTTACAATCTGATGTGCTAAAAATCCAAACCCACATGAGAAGACCAGATGATAATAAGTTTGATTCTACATTCTAAGCAGTAATCCAAAGCCCTAACTAATCTTGGATCTCCATACTAGCATGTAATAGATTCATGCGTCATCAAGCCATGCCTACTATAAGTACGAAAAAAGGGTTTTAGTGTACTAACTTAGACAAGGTTCATTGCAACAATCAAAAAGATCAGTCTGCCATTGACTTTGATCTTCTGGCTTTAACCCAGGGTCTCCATAGCTGGAAGTTACATTTGATACATACCTGTGGCATAATTTCATGAAACTTCTTGATAATTTGGATAGGACTTAAAAGAGATTACCATAACAAGTTTTACTACTCACTCATGTCTTTCACTTACCCTGATATCACATAAGTTGGTTCATTGACAAGAAGTTTCTTGAGCTTTTTACCAGGTAGCACATTAACAACATTTTCCGTTACATCAATAAGATGTTCAATCACATGGCATTGATTGGGGTCATTATTTGTTTGTGACCGCTGCAATTCAATGTTTAGTTTTTCCTTCTCCTCTTGGAGTGCTTCATGAAATTCGTAGTCAGGATACCTACGAGACAACGACTTCTCCAATATGTCCGCGTCTCTCTTTGTCCGATCAGGTTTGAGTATAACATTTTGGGCTTCCATATCCTCTTCTTCGAGGGTGTATTCCCTTTGATCTTCTTCGATTGCCTGCAATCCTTCCTTTAAATTCTGTGTTCATTGTTACAACACTAATTGGTTAGCTACTGATTAATCCACATAGAATAATGTATCAAAAAGAATTAGCACATATTTCAATTCGAAGTTTCTAGGGAACCAACATAGATATAAGAGGTTCTTTGTTCACAAAACATCCTAATGTGTTAAATATTTGATTGCCAACTAACTTCCTTTTCTTTTGTCAATTCTACTAGCTTCCTTGTTATTCAATAAGAGTTGCATCATTTCTTCTTTATATGTAGTACACCATCTACACCGGAGCTAGCGAAGTGAATTTGTTTCCTTAGGTCCCAAGTACTTATGAAAAGCTATAGCTTTGGTCCATTTTGTTCCCTTCTTATCTTAATAGTTAATACGTGAAGTACCAAAAACTCTCAAGTCTTCTAGGCTTGCCTTTTCGGAAAGAAAAAGTTAAAGTTAGAGAAATTAATGCCCGCTACTTTCTAATCGATAATTAGAAGCAAAAGAAACACAAAGAAAAAGAAAAAGAAAAAGAGTCATACCGACATTAATTTGACAAATGTTCCTCATTTCATACCTTCTGACTATAGAATATTCATGAAACTATAAGTATGATGCTTTTCTTCGTTTGGTATAATTAAGTGGGGTCCTACCCTATAAAACGAGTCACTTACACATTCATACAAATAGATATAATTCAGATTTCGGTGAATTGTTTGACAACTAAAAAAAACCATTAGGATGTAATCAGGATTTTATTTATTTAAATTGTTTCTTCTTTATTAAAAAAAAAAAGAGAGTAAAATATGAAATATACTTTTTGTCCCAAAAATATGTTTAAATTTGATTTTTATCCCTTATTTAAAAAAAAAAAAAAAAATTATTTCCAAACAACTGAACAAGTTTACAAAATATAAATTTTATTTTATCTATGGTCAAATTTATTTCAGGTGACAAACTTTTTGACATAGATTTTTTTTTTTAAAATTTTATGTATATTATTTTCTAATGTCTCGTTACTCTCGTAGAAGAAATGTCAAATTATTATTCTTAAATGTGAAAAAATATATAGAATTTAGACTAAATTTTAGGGGTGAAAAGTATATTTTAACGTAAGGAAAAAAAAAAAGAAAAAGAGAACTAAAAAATTTTCGGTGATCATATATACCTGCATGCGAAACTCGTGGACTAATGAAATCAACGGCAAGAGACGAAGATAGCGATCAATATCAGCTTGGACTTGGCGGAACTGATACACTACGTTCCACCCCATGGCAAGCATGTAAAGACAGCTCTTCTCTTTGCAGCTCTCCACCAACTCAAGTGCTTTCCTCAGTGCCTCTTCCAAACCATCCAATGGCTCCTTCGTCGCCGGCAAGTCCATCATGTTCGTTGATTTCAGCTTCTCCAACAAGTTCCCTATCAGCCTCACGTGCTCCGCTAGTTGTTCGCAGTTGTTGTGGTGTGTCGTGGAGTTTTGGGCCGATGATATGATCATGTTGGTTAGGCCTAAGGCGTCCACTCCTCCTCCTGATGATGCCTGTTGTTGTGCTTGTGCATAGCTTGCCATGCTGCTCAAAGTTTCCACATAGAAGAAAGGGTTTATAGAAGTGAGGACTAAATAGGGTTCTTGTTATAGTCTTTGTCTTATTTTTGGTTTTGTTGCTTTTCGTTATTATTATTATTTTTTTTGGGATGAATGATTCTTTCATTTCCTTTTTCACTTTCTTTATGTTTTTGCTTTGTTATGCTAGGACTTAGGAGTTAAGACTGCTTTTTTGGCTTTGCTTTGGAATTAGGGCAACGAAGGAGAACATTACCCTCATAACCAGTACAAATTACCTCTTGCGAATGAGCATAAAGCCATAAACTCCTGTAAGAGTGAATGTTTCTAGATTATTTGTCAATTGCTTTTGACGGATGAGGTCAATTGCGCATAGATTTTACTATCTAAAAAGTCCAAAAAACTATTCTTTAAAAAGTATCATACATTATATATCAACAAAAAAAAAAAAAAAATACTATTACAAATTTAATCATAAACCCTACAAATTAATGTATTTTATCATAATTACTAGTACAAATTAGTTATTGGGAATGACCATAAACTCCCATTAAGGTTGAATGTTTCTAGATCATCTATCAATTGGTTATGGCAGAAAGAGTCAGTTACACGTAGATTTTACTTCATAAAAGAGTCTAACAGACTATTCTACATTATATTTATATAAAAATAAAAATATTATTACAAATTTTATCATAAACCTTATAAATTAATGTATCAAATTTTATTATTGTAAATACAAAATTAAAAAAAGAAAAAGAAAATGAAAATGAAAATGAATACCAATTATACTCATTATCGGTTTAATTTGTAAACATATACCAAACAAGCCATAAAATCACAACTCTGACGCTGACATTGATAATGGGCCATGTTTCCTTGTCCACCTTCTTTTTAGCATTGCCTACATTCCTTTCCAAAGTAAAGCCCGCAATTGAGCCCAAAAGAGAAAGAAAAAGGAAAAACCCTCTGGGCCAGTGAAAGCCGGGTACGGGCCTCATAACTGTTTTTAGCGGGTTGAACTAAACCTCTTAAAAAACCAACTGAAGTATCAAAAAAGAAAAAAGAATAAACCAAAATTCTTACCGTCTCTAGCTCTCTCACTCAAAACCCTAATCCCCAAAACTCTCTCAGATTCCAACCATGGCTTCGCATACTCCGAACCTCGAGTGCCGTATGTACGAGGCGCGGTACCCCGAGGTGGACATGGCGGTGATGATTCAGGTGAAGAACATCGCCGACATGGGTGCCTATGTGTCACTCCTAGAGTACAACAACATCGAGGGCATGATCTTGTTCTCGGAGCTTTCACGTCGTCGGATTCGGAGTGTGAGTAGTTTGATCAAGGTGGGTCGGATCGAGCCCGTGATGGTGCTCCGTGTGGACAAGGAGAAGGGTTACATCGACCTCAGCAAGAGGAGGGTCTCCGAGGAGGATATTCAGGCTTGCGAGGAGAGGTACAACAAGAGCAAGCTCGTACACTCTATTATGCGACACGTCGCAGAGACTATGGGTAACGATTTGGAGGTATTTCTCGAATTTTGTTTTTTATTTTCTTTTTATCGAAGATTTTCGTTTTTTAGATTTAGTTTGTTGTTTTATTTGGTGTATTTGATTGTGTTGGGTAGGGGTTTTAGAAATGATTTTTTCTCAAAATATGAAGGATTTTTGTTTTAGGGTTTTAGGAGAATAATGTCTAGGTTTATGATTTTAGGTGTTTTTGTTGTTGTTTGGGTGCTGGGAAAACTGGAGAGAAGTGACTAGGTGGAATATTCGACTTAGTTTGTTATATTTCGTTTTCGATGTCCCTTTTGTTCTTGTTGTCGTTGTTTGTTTCCGTGGAATTTTGATTCTTAGGGTTTTACATTCTGTGTTGTTTGATGCATGTGATTATGTTGGGTGGGTTTATGATTTTAGAGTTAATTGTTGTGGGTTTTTTTTTTTTTTTTAATTTATTTATTTTTTCTGTACTGCTTGACTTGTCCCTTGTTTAATTGTTTGGGTGATTGAGTATGATGTTTATCCTATGTTGCCTGAGTTTCAAAAACTAAGAAGTTTGCCACAACTAAGCAAAACTGTTTTTATCTTCTTGGATGTGTATAGTAGCAATAATTGGGGATTACCGGCTTTGGGGTATGTTTAAGTAATAGCAAGCAGAAAAATTGTGAAGAAGTGCAATCAATTTGGCACTCCTCTCCACAATGGTTCTAGTTAAATTACTGTGGTTTTCCGCTGGAACAAGCAGTTTCATATTTTAATCACTTGCTTAGTTGGTAGATTAATTGTAACTGGATAGTGCATTGGGAGGTTGACACTTAGTAGGGATTAGAATCATTCTAGTGCTTATTTTAGGCAGTTCTCTGTTAGCATCTTTGGCAAACCATTCTAGTTCCTGTTTTAGGCAGTTCTCTGTCGGTAACTTGCAATTGCTTCCAATGTGTTTGTAAAAGAGAGAGAGAGATCTTGGTTTTCTTTTTATTTTTTCAGCCACACTATGCATTCCTTTCTTATGATTATAGTTGTTGCCAAGTTTCTTTCAGCTCCACAAAGCCTAGGTATTTTTTTTGGTTTGGTACCCAAGTTGCATTCCTAACCAATTATTGACTAATGGTGATGCTTACATGTTGTTCTCGTTCTTCACATTGGTTATTATTAAATGGAAGTTACTTATTTCAGGAACTGTATATCCATGTTGGCTGGCCTTTATACCGGAAATATGGTCATGCTTTTGAGGTGAGAATGTTCACTACTTTTGGTGGTAATTCTTTATGTTCTGGATTTGCAGTTGTGGATCTAAAATGTATTATGTGCAGGCATTCAAAATTGTCGTGACTGATCCTGATTCTGTTCTGAATTCTCTTACCCGGGAAGTCAAAGAACTTGGCCCAGAAGGACAGGAGGTAATTTTTGTCTGTGAAATATGTTATTGCACATTCTTCCTGTTCATGACTAAATCCACTTTACATCTTGTTCTAAAGGTAACTAAGGTGGTTCCTGCTCTAACGGATGAAGTGAAAGATGCTCTAATAAGAAATATTAGGAGAAGAATGACCCCTCAACCTTTGAAGATTCGGGCCGACATCGAGATGAAATGCTTTCAGTTTGATGGTGTTCTTCACATCAAGGTCTTATTTTTGTTCTTTCTATGATAGGTCTTCATTTTTAAACACCTGAGTGTGTATGTGTTTTTTTTTTTTCTTCGAGCTATTAAGCTGGAAACTGCTTTTCTGTTTACACTTCTATTTTTCTAATCTTTGGCAGGATGCCATGCGGAAAGCTGAAGCTGCTGGCAATGATGACTGTCCTGTTAAAATTAAATTGGTCGCTCCTCCACTTTATGTTCTTACCACTCAGACTCTTGACAAGGTTTGTGCAAACCCTCGGTTGAGTGTTCATGTGATTATTAATCTTTAGCCCATAACCTATACAAGATGAGGAGAATTTTGTTTTATTTAAATTAGTCAGCTAATTCAATACAATGTGTGCTCGTGTAAAGTTTACTTGAGGCAAAAGGAAAAATTTGTTTCGCTTCATGACTGTGTTGTGATGTTACTGGTGGGACAAATCTTATTTCATCTTCCCAAAATTGTGTACTAGGGTGCACCTCTTTTGCGTTTTATTTCAATGAATTTTGTTACTTATATATATATATATATAGTAGTCTATTAGTCTGTAGCTGTTCACATTATTAATGAAATTGACTTCGTTCTTGGACCGGGCCAGGAGCAAGGAATAGCGGTTCTCAGCAGAGCAATTGTAGCTTGCACTGAAGCAATAGAAGAGCAGAAGGGAAAACTAGTTGTGAAGGAGGCACCCAGAGCAGTGAGTGTCACTTTGATTTTGCTATTTGTTTTCGATATTAATGGACTTTGAATTCAATTGAAATTTTCTTTAAGCAATACAGAACTTGACATGTTTTATGGACAATGTGGCATGCCAACGTTTTTGTCTAAATAGATTTATACTTAGCATAGCAACTGGCTGTTTTTCTTTTTGGGTCTGATATGGTGCATTAAATTAGGTGAGTGAACGGGATGATAAACTACTTGCTGAGCACATGGCTAAGCTACGTCAGGATAATGAAGAGATTAGTGGTGATGAAGGAAGTGAAGAAGAGGAAGACACAGGAATGGGAGAAATTGATGTGGAGAATGCAGGTGCTGTCATAACTGAATGAAATAGCATAGAGAGGGACTGATTTTTTTTTTCTTTAAATATTTTTGTTTTCCTTTTAACGGGCTCTTTTACGGTTGTATACAACCAATTTCAGATTCTGTATTGTTGAGGTATTTATACAACCAATTTCAGATTCTGTATTGTTGAGGTATTTTGCCAACTTACCGATGATTAAGCAGTTTTTTTTTAGTAGGAAACATTGTACCTATTTATTCATCATAGTATTGTTTGTCCTTTCAGTGAAAACTACCTGTATTGTTCTCACTATTTCGATTATTTTTCGTCAATTAACAGAAAATTAAAAAACAAATAAAATTTGTACGGCACATATTAATGACCTTAATATCTTTCAATAACAAACACATTAATACATTATATGCAATCCATACTGTTTTTATCCTTAGAGTTCGGGTGGGTAAGGGTTAATGGGTTTGAGACTTTGAGTTCAATTTTGCCATATGTTATTTCCTCTCAATATGGGTGGTTGGCATGTATGAATATAATCAATGTTAATGTTTTCAATTTGGTATTTATTTTTTTGGCTCAAGATGACTAGCTTAAAATTGGACTAAATAAACTAATCAAAAACAGTTTTAGATTTGTTTCTTTGCGCATTCACTCCAAAAATAAGTTTTTAGATTTTGGTCTTTCAATTATATATTTCTATATAAGAAGTAAGTTTAAATTTAGCAATTTCATATACAAATTCCCATTAACATTGATTCTAACCCCTATCTAAATAAACAAATTTGGTATATCTATCTTTCAATTATATATTTCTATATAAGAAGTAAGTTTAAATTTAGCAATTTCATATACAAATTCCCATTAACATTGATTCTAACCCCTATCTAAATAAACAAATATTGGTATATCTATACTATAATGTAAAACTGAAGCTTTTTGACTTTTAGTTGACTTCATCATGTTGCGCCACATAAACTTTTGAAATCTCACAATTTTACATCTCATTATTTTAATATATATTTTTTTAATTGAATTTCAATTTTATTCTATTATTAAACATTCCATTAGAATTTTGACACATCATATTTTCTTTAATATAAGAATATATTATTCCATATATAAAACACAATCATAATTAATGTCTAATACTAAAATATATTCCATATATAAATACAATATAAATATCTTTTAATAATAATCATAATTATCAATTTTCATCAAGATTTTTAGAGTTCTTTTTTTTCTTATGTATTTCATTTAATTTTGTTGCTGGCAATGGAGAAAGATGGATGGATTTGTTATAATGAAACCATGTGAGCTTGAAATGAGTTATGAAAATTATTTAGGTTTGATCATATAATCATGTGCCCATGTATTTATTTGTCCTTCTTCTTATTTTAAGTATCCATTTATTTTATTTTTGGATGGAAACATGATCCATATGGTAAATATAAACATGAATCGTGTTTTATAAAAATTTGACTATATTCAACTTATGCCAAAAGAAAAATTACATTATATTAAATTTTAATTATCCTATGGTAAATACTTTCTTAGTTATTTTTTTAAACCAAAAAGTAGGATCTATCCTAAATCCGATTCGTAAAGTCTCTTTATCGATCTTGCCTACAACATTTTGAACTACAAAAAAAAAAAAAAAAAAATTCAACAAAAGAAGTAAAAGGAATCAAAATTAATTTATATTTCATTTTCAATAATTTTCCTGTGCATTGCACAGGTTTGCGACTAGTAATAAAATAAAGGACAAGGTTTGGTTACAAATCGGTTTGTAGTTGGTTTGCTACAACTCACTATGTGACAGTTTATAAGACCATCCACATATATTATTTAAAGAAGTCACATGACTTATTAAATAAGTCATGTGATTAAAGTACATGTAGATGGTCTTATTAGTTGACACGTAATGGGTTGTAGCAAACTAACTACAAACCAATTTGTAGCCAAACTCTGTCCTAAAATAAATCTGTCTAAGAGCATCTTCTTTTGAAGATGTCAAATTCACGTTGTCTCACTAAGACAACAACTAATTATAACGCTTACACAATTCTAATCGAATTGTTAAATCTGATGTGTCATTTGGCATAAAGAGTGTAAACTTTATTAGCAAAAAAAAAAATAAAGAGTAAACTCTAAATTTGAAATCTCCAAATCGAAGAAAATTTGAATATTATATTAAAAAGATAATTATAGTCTATTATTATTTATTGATTATTTTTATATTTTTATCAAAAAAAAAATATTATTATTTATGGTTATTGACCATTAGTATTTAAATTTTGAATTTCAACAAATTCATGTAGCCTCACCAAAAATTAATTATAATGCTTACACAATTCCAACGGAATTATTAAATCTCACGTGACATTTGGCATAAAGAGTGTAAACTTTAAATTTGACATCTCCAAATTGAGGATAATTTAAATATTATATTTAAAAGATAACTATCAACCATTATTATTTATAGTTATTGACCATTAGTATTTAAATTTTGAATATCAAGTGAAGCCTCTAGTTTTAGGAGTTGTCAAATTTGAACTTTCAAACCTCAATTTGTCACATCTATTATCAATTTTGTTTTTAAATTTTAACATGTCCTTTGAAAATGCTCTAATATCACAAGATAAAGCAGATTGGTTTTATTTTTATTTTTCTATTTAGCAATACTAGGTAGATAACATTTTTCTTTTATAATTATAACCATAACTGTTGATATAATTTAGTATGGTTGAAACATTATCACCTTTATCTTAATTTATCTTAAGGGGGTCAATGCTTGTATCTTTTGCGTAAAACCAAAGAGGAATACGATACCGTTAGCCGAAAACCGCGAAAGCGCCAGAGAGGTGAGAACTAATCAACTAAACACACTTTTTAATTGCTAATTTTTTTAATTATTCTGTTACTTTCACCACCACCAGATAACGACATTTCGAATTCCCTCATATATTTACCAACTCTCTCTCTCTCTCTCTCTCTTTCACTCACTCAGATCTTGCTTTAGATTCTTGAAAGTTCCAAATTCCAATCCTTTCTCTCTCTCTCTCTCTCTCTCACTTTTTTCTATACCTATATTCTATAATGGCTATCACAGTGATCCCAAACCTAATCAAAGCAAAAAATCACCCATTCATATTAACCCTCGCAGTCCTACTCATTTGCTTCACAATCCTCCTCTTCACAAACACCAACTCCTCCCCTCTCTACTTTTTCTCCACCTCCACCTCCACCTCCGATCTTCAATCCTCACCTCGCACACTCTCTCATCCTCCTCCTCCACGCGCCTCCTCACCTAAAAACGACGTCGCTGTCGCAATCCATGCGGATCCGAATTTTCATTTCAATTGGAAGCTGTGTAAGGGAACCGTGGCCGTGGATTACATTCCGTGTTTGGATAATTTCAAAGCGATCAAGGCGTTGAAGGCGCGGAGGCATATGGAGCACCGCGAACGCCATTGCC
Source organism: Fagus sylvatica (assembly GCA_907173295.1). Lineage (NCBI taxonomy): Eukaryota > Viridiplantae > Streptophyta > Magnoliopsida > Fagales > Fagaceae > Fagus > Fagus sylvatica. The sequence goes on along the minus strand of OU015769.1, from coordinate 37,822,099 downwards.
CCGACCCGAACCCGACTTGCTTGGTGCCTCTTCCCCCGGGTTACCGGGTCCCACTTCCGTGGCCTAAGAGCAGGGACATGGTAAGGTGAGCTGGTTCATTCTTTTGTTTAACGTTTTCTTTCTCTTTAAACGACTGCGTTTTGCTAGCTCAGTAATTGTGAAAACTATAAAGATCAATTCTCACTATATAGCTTTTATGTTTTGAAAATTTGATTGTAAAGGCTAATGTGTATCTTTTTGTCCAGATTTGGTATGATAATGTGCCTCACCCAAAGCTTGTTGAGTACAAGAAGGACCAAAACTGGGTGCGAAAGTCCGGTGATTACCTTGTTTTTCCCGGAGGCGGTACTCAATTCAAGGACGGAGTTATTAGCTACGTTGAATTTATAGAAAGGGTATAACATTTTACATTCTATGTTGAATTTGTGAACATAGAAACAAATTAGGCCGGCGGTAGCGATGAGGGATTTTGATTTTGGCTCTCTTTTGGAGGATTGAATCTTCATTTATGTCTTACTCATAGAGGAACGAATAAAAATCATTTGTCCCACTCTTATTGTTCTACTTTACGCTTCACCATCTGCAGAGTATGTTAGGAATGTGTGGAAGGCTGCGATTGATGGAGTATAAAGTGGAACACTCATAGTGGGGTCCATGAATTTTATGCAAGAAAATTGAGTTTGTTGTGTTTGGCGTTAATGGTATTTTTCTTGACGATTATTGAATGAACTTTGTTTTTCTTGTTTTACTCAAGACTTTACCAACTATTGAATGGGGGAGGCACATCCGGGTTATTTTAGATGTTGGTTGTGGTGTTGCTAGCTTTGGTGGCTATTTGCTGGATAAAGATGTTATTACTATGTCATTTGCTCCAAAGGATGAGCATGAAGCTCAGATTCAGTTTGCTCTTGAACGAGGAATTCCTGCTACTCTTTCAGTCATTGGAACACAAAAGCTGACGTTTCCTGACAATGCATATGATTTGATTCATTGTGCACGATGCAGGGTTCATTGGGATGCAGATGGTACTTTGTGTAAATGTTTTCGCTACTAAGTCCGATGTACTATTTTGTATTGATTGACTAATGTTATGGCTTGTTGGTTGCAAATCATCTTAGGTGGGAGACCATTATTGGAACTCAACAGAATTCTTAGGCCTGGTGGTTTTTTTGTATGGTCTGCTACGCCTGTTTATCGTGACGATGAAAGAGATCAAAATGTGTGGAAGGGTTTGTGATCTGAACTCACACTCTTAATTATATTTCTCTAGTTACTCATGATTTCTTTGATGTTTTTATGTTCATAATTTTAATTCCTGTTTTTATGTTCATAATTTTATTTTTGACTCTTTCAAATTACCAATATGAGATCCAGAAGGTGTTTAGTTAATCAAAGTTAAGACATTCTCATTTAATGTTTCTTGCAGCTATGGTCGCTTTGACCAAATCAATGTGCTGGAAAGTTGTGTCTAGGACTGTTGATTCATCTGGAATTGGGCTTGTAATATACCAAAAGCCTGTCTCAACTTCCTGCTACGTAAAACGCAAAGATAAAAACCCACCTCTATGTGAACAGAATGATAGGAAAAACAGTTCATGGTATTTTTCTTAGAACACATCATCTCTTTATCACACTAACATTGCTGCTGCTGCTGTTATTAATGTTACTGGTGCATTGCCCGTGAATCAAATCTTTTAGAATACTATTCTGAATTTTATCAATATTTGTGCTAATCTTTTCTATATTTCTGTGCTAGGTATGTGGTTCTCAGTCGTTGTCTTTCTCCGCTTCCGGTTGATAGTATGGGTAACTTGTTCAGCTGGCCCATGCCCTGGCCCAAGAGGCTTATTAGTAAACCTCCAAGCCTATCAACTGAATCAGGTGCTGAAGAAATGTTCTATGAGGACACAAAACATTGGTCTGCCCTTGTATCAGATGTTTATTTGAATGACCTTGCCATAAACTGGTCGAGTGTGAGGAATGTGATGGATATGAATGCTCATTATGGAGGGTAAAGTATACATTCATTTTTGTTTGTTTTGTTAGTTAGTTTTTTCTCTCCTTAATGGTGAAAATGCAAATAGAGGGCTCTATAATTTAATTGCTAGCTTATATATAATCCACTCTTTTTTTCTTCACCACTTCTGTGCTGCAAGGAATCAATGGCATGCTGCACGATCACCATTCATCTATTCTCTAAACTGAATTCGAGATTTTTCTTCTTTCAGATTTGCTGCAGCACTTATTGATCTACCTGTATGGGTAATGAATGTCATCCCCATCGATGTACCAGATACTCTGTCCATTATATTTGACAGAGGGTTGATTGGAATCTATCATGACTGGTGCGAGTCTCTTAATACCTATCCTCGAACTTATGATCTACTGCATTCAAGCTTTCTCTTCAGAAATCTTACACAAAGGTACAACAATGATTTGGCTTGTTGCCCATCCAACCTATGGTTATTGCTGCCTCATAACTGATACGACGCTTTTTTTATGAATGGAAATAGAAATACGACAATTGCATCTCTATTTGGCTCAAATAATTTTTTCCCAAAAAGAAAAGAAAAGCTAAACCTAAATCAATGTTTTCAATTTGGCTTTATTAATGTTGATATGAGACTTTTGCTGTTTTTTTCAGATGTGATGTCATAGATGTAGTCGTTGAGATTGATCGCATATTGAGACCAGGCGGATATATTGTGGTTCAGGACACCGTGGAAATGATTAACAAGCTTAGTCCAATCTTGCATTCGCTTCATTGGTCACTAACGCTCTATAAGGATCAGTTTCTTGTTGGTAAGAAGGGTTTCTGGCGTCCCAATGGTTTGAGAAACTAAATCATGAACAGAGCTGATCATTTTCCACTGTGCAATCTTACTCCTAGTTTTACATATTCTATAGACAACTATAAAGAAAGATAGAAACTGAGAAAAAAAAAAAAAAAAAGAAGAAGAAGAAGAAGAGAAAACATTCCTTTTACTCTTATTACAAAGGCTCTTATTAGTAGCAAAATCTAAATTCATGTCCTTTATTTTTGTCAAAGTGTTCAATAGATATGGCATTTATTTGTGGTAGCAATGAAGAAATGATATGGATCAAGTTGGTTGAGATTTTGTGTTAAGATCAGCTCTTTGTCATTGTAGGCAGTTTTTAATTTCGTTACTCTGGTGTCATCTTATTTTTTTAGTATCAAACAATTATAGTTGCTTCACAATAGGGGTAGCTTTTTATCAAACTACGATCTGTTCCCTCCCAATAGTTGCTACACTTAGAAATATTACTTACCCCGTTTAATTGACATTGTGATGATTCTATGATGTTCCCCATCTGATTTAAACCTTTTTTGGATCACGAACTTAAACAAATTAATCAGAGGGAAACTCCGCCTCTACTGTTTTGATCTCGATAGAGGCCAATGGACAAAATACATAACACTCTTTTAAAACTGTCAAGTAAAATAGTCTCACGTTAGACAATGTTGCTTTGGCAATGTATGGTTGGATTAGTTCACATTGAAATCTCATTTTTTCTAAATACCATTAACATTATACCATCCAGTTATTTTTTAAGCAAAGGAGTTAATAAAAAAAAATTATACCAAAACACCACTATTGACTATAGTGCACCTAGTCTAACTGGATGCTTTTCATAAGAACAACTTAAACTCGGTCAATAAGCAACCATACAGTGTATTGTGAGGGTCATCATTTGACAAAAAAACAGCTTCCACACAATAGGTCAGAAGTCGGAATAGAACAGAATCACCATAATATAACCTCTCTGTTGGAAGAAGCAACAATGAAAATAGATAACTACTGGTTAAAATCTGAAAAGGACCCAACAACAAAAATAAGCAATCCATGGTGTACACACACTGAGGCAGTTTTCACGTAAGAACAAACAATATTATGTTAGATAAATAGGTACAATGTTTCCTACTCAAAAAAACTGCTTAATCATTGGTAAGTTGGCAAAATACCTCAATAATACAGAGTCTGAAATTGGTTGTATACAACCGTAAAAGATAGTTTAAAAAGAAAAAGAAAAAAAGTCACTCTCTAATCTCTATGCTATTTCACTCTGTTGTATTGCCAGACCCTGCATTCTCTACATCAACTTCTCACATTCTGGTGTTTTCACTATCCTCATCACCACTTGTCTCTTTATTAAACAAACTTAGCCATATCAGCAAAGAGTTTAGAGTTAAATAATGCAGCATATCAGCCCCACAAAGAAAAATAGCAAGTTGCTATTTTGAGTAGAAATCTGTTCAGATAAAATTGTTGGCATGCTATACAGTATCTTAATGAGTCAAGTTCTGTCTCTATTAAAGAAATTTTCAATTGAATTAAGTTGGCAATGTCTAAAACAAATGGAAAAATCAAATTCACGTTCAATAAGATACACTCTGAATTGTTCAGGGATACAATTGCTTTAAAGCGGTAAGTTGGGAACTAAATTCCTTGCTCCTGTCCAAAAAGAAAAAAAAGTCAATTCTCTATGCTAAAAATTTCACTCTGTTAACTAGTTGGCTAGACCCTGCATTCAAATGCCCCCAAAACTTCTCACATTCTGAAACTTCCTCTTGTTGTTATTTCAATTTCTTTTCTCATTGTAGTGATTCTTTGCATGTTAGAATAGGTCTGGGCAAGTAGCTTAGCCATTGTGAGAAAATTTCATCTATGTGGTTCCATGTTTGCCTTGCAATCAACCTACTTTCACTCACCAAATTTAATTTGCAGAGGCAGCATGGCCCCACAAAGAAAAATAGCAAGTTGCTATTTTGAGAAAAATCTGTTCAGATAAAATTGAAAGTATGCTATACAGTATTATAAAATGAGTCAAATCAATCTCTAAAAGAAATTTTCAATTGAATTCAAAGTCCATTGGATGTCTAAAACAAATGGAAAAATCAACATTCACGTTAAAAGTAAGAGTGACACTCATTGCTCAGGGAGCCTCCTCAATTGCTTTAGTGCAAGCGGTAATTGCTCTGTTGGGAACTGCTATTCCTTGCTCCTGTCCAATCCAAGAAAGAAGTCAATTTCATTAAAAAGTGAACAACTACTAACTAGTAGGCTACCATACAAATGCCCCCAAAAATGTTCGGACTGAAACTTGATTGTTGTTATTTCAATTTCCTTTTCTCATATGTAGTGATTCTTTGTGCATGTTAGAATAGGTACGTTTTCTAGGGCAAGTTTTTCCTTTGTGAGAAAATTTATCTATGTGGTTCCATGTTGCCTTGCAAGTTGCAACCTACTTTGTGATGTTTTAGTCCTAAAATTTTGAGGCAGCTATGGATTCTCAATAAAAAAGAAAAGACAAGTGAAAGTATCATAATTTCACGATTCAAATCAATATTTTGTCGATCAACAGCTCAATGCATCATCTATATATTGGAAAAAGAATTTCTATCAGTACACAAGGCAGGGGCGGATGTAGTGTGTGACCAGGGTGGGCAACTGCCCACCCTCAAATTTGAAAAAAAAAAAATTAGTAGGTATATATAAATTCAAAAAATATAGGTTTGTTAAAATGCCCACCCTCAATTTTTTTTCAAATCCTTATCTACGTTTAAAAAAAAAAAAAATATTAAAGAAGATAAATCTATCAACAATTATACCAAATACCCTAAACAATCCAAAATTATAACATTTACAACAAATAACACATAAAAAGGCCAATAATATCTTAAAAGCCCAAAAATAAATTACAACAACAACAGATTAGCCCAATTAAAAACAAATCAGCCCAACAACACAGACACACAGACTTGATTTTAATTTTAGTTCTATTATTATTATTATTATTATTTTTTAAACAAATCAGCCCAACAAATCAGCCCAAAACACATACTCAGATTGAAAAATTGCCATTCGAGAGAGAGAGAGAGAGCGAACGGAAGTAGATCGGCCCCCTCCGTCTCCACGGCCACCGATCCACCATCCACGGCCACTGATCGGCTGATTAGGCTCCTGTTGAAGCAGATCGGCGCCTGTTGAAGCAGATTCAGCTCCCGTTGAAGCAGATCGGCGCCTGGACCCGAGCTCGAGCCTCAACGCCTCACGCCTGGACCGGAGCTTGACGCCTCACACCTGGAGCCCTGGACCGGAGCTCGACGCCTCACGCGGCCTGGACCCGAGCCGAGGAGGCGAGCTTGCGACTTTGCGAGGACTGGACCGACTGTCACTGCCCACTGGTATGCTCTCTCTCTCTCTCCATGACTCTTTTAATTTTGAAGACTTGAACTTATTGGCTTTTTGGCTTGGGTGAATATTTATTTTGTTTGCCTGCTTTGATGTGCTTTCTGCTGAGTGCTGGCCATGTGGTGTCTTGGTGTTGGTGAGTGGTTCGAGTGGACCATGTGAAGTGGTCCCCGGACTCAAGTAGTCAGTGACTTTTTTTTTTTTTTTTTTTTCTGAATCAGACTGGTTAGTGCATGTGTTTGTGAATATTTTTTGTTAGTTGTTACTGTGTAATATAGTGGAAACTAGTGTAGTTTTTGTCGGCTAATGTAACTTTTGTCGTTTGTGATTTGTGAATTATAATTGTTTGTGATTTGTGAATTATATTTGTGGTTGTGGCATGTAAAAAATTTAAAAAATGTTATGATAAACCTCTTGTTTGTTACTTTTTGTTTATATGAACAATATATTTCGGCTTTTGACCTTTTTTTATATTATATATATTAAAGTTTGAAATCAAAATACAAAAGCCGCCCACCCTGAGCGGAATTCCTGGATCCGCCCCTGACACAAGGGCCGGTGCCAAGCGTTTAGATCTCAATACCCAATTGGCATAACACCAAGTACAAAAAGTACACTAAAATGAGTTCGGAAACCTTAGTAGTTTTCTCTGTTCAATAAATTGCTCGCCTAATTAGTCAGCCTCTGTTTGTACATTTACATAAGGCTTCTTCTGCCTAGTTTGTGGATAAATTTCAGCATCCTAGTAATAGAAACAAACGATTCTCATATATGGCAAGAGCTCGTGTGGCGTTGATTTGTAAGAATTTCTATTGAATATATTTTCAAGGGGAATATTAGAAGGAATGTTTACTTTCCAATTGTATAAATTGAAAATTTTCCGGCACTCTTAAGTCGTGCACCAGCATGCAGAAATTGCATCCAAACACGTTTGATGTAACTAAATCTTAACATCCAAAGCCATAAAATTGGTGGTTAACAATATGTGTCAAACTGTGGAAGCTCAAATTAGAATTAGGAAGCAATGAATGTTCCATATTCTTACGCGATTGGCAGTATGATGTATGTACAAGTGTGCTTACATCAATCAGTTAACATACTAGACAAATTTTTTGTAATCCGGTGATGGACCATCGGACAACAACTAAGAAGTTTATGAAATATTTATAGAGGACTAAGGATTTTATGCTTACGTTCTAACGGTCTTATCACCTTGAGGTGGTAGTGGTTGGTTATGCTGATTTGGATTTTGCAAGTTGTCTAAATGACCTGGAAGGCTGGAATCTAATTCAGGGTATATTTTCATGTTGGCAGGCAGTGTCATATCATGCATCCTCTACTATGCTGAATGCAGCCAAAATATGTGGATTTGAGATCCCATGCAATACTTTTTGTATTGCATGGATGTAATTCCAAAATAACTTTCAATCTCAACCATTTATTTAAAAAACTAAAATTACTAAAAGTTAAACATTCAAAAAGTTCAAAAACTTGAATTATGCAATACCAGGTATTGCATGGGATCTCAATCCAAAATATTTAACTTGTTATGATGCAACTTTTCTGACTTTTAGCTACGGAATTTTCCCTCAATACTTCAGATTATGGATTACACGCTCCAAGCCTATGAGGATATTTTGTGATAACTCTATCGTTGTTTTTTTCTCTAAGAATAATAAGGCTCTGTTAGGCTCTAAGCGTATGATTATGAATATCAAGTATCTTGTGGTTAGGGAGAAGGTTCAAGAGTTGCAAATTTCTGTAGTTCACATAGCTGTAGAGAACATGACTGTTGATTCAATGACCCAAGGTTTGGCTTCTTGGTGTTCAAGGAGGACGTGCGGTTGGTTTATAGTTTTGATGTATTTGGTTAGTGGGACAGGGAGTAATGTGTTACGTTCACAATTTTTGGATAAAGGAGGAAAATAGAATTGGTGCAAAACCAGGAATTAAAAGAAAAGATATGGATTTAATTGAGGAAATCCTGACCTCAAATGGATTTAATTGAGGAAATCCTGACCTTTAGATATAGGTTTTTCGAGGAAACCCAACCTCCCAAGAGTCTTAAAGACTACAAATATTTTTATGATTAATCAAATGATTTTATTCAAAGAACTTTCAGAATTTATACAAGTACATCTTAACTTCAAAAGCATAAAACATGAGATTATAGCTTAAAACATGGGATAGTGGAGATATAGACTAACCACCTTTTTCTACACGTAGCACACAACATTTTCCTCCTATTAACAAACCACTAACATCAACAAATAACCAAACAACTAAAATAAATGGATCACTACTCCTAAAGACTAGGACTTGGACTCCATAGAGATGCCAAAACATTTATGCCGCTACTGGAGAAGGAGCTATAGCCACATGTGCATCTACATAGGACCCCCAAGCTCTTGCACGTATCATTCCTCCTCCCTTAAAATCGGCCCTTGTCCTCAAGGGCATAATCCAAAATTTTTTGCAGCCCATGTACTTGATCTTCTCAAGGCGTTTCGCATACAGTGAACCACTTCCTTGCAATAAAGGACTGTAATCAGATGAACGTGGAGGTTGTAAGTTTTTGAGATTTGTAAAAATTTCTTCAATCCCATTTGAATATTGCAATTTGCTCAAGTTGTGGGAAGTTGAAATAATTTGACTAAGTAACTCTCCCATGGTCTTCTTATCTTCGATCTTGTGTTGCCCAGCGTCCTCCATAGTTGGCTTCTTTGGTCCATAACCATGACTAGCCAAACGTAAAGTTTGACAGTTCAATTGCATCTCCTTGATCATTTTCGTTTGAACAATGACTAGAGAACGTATCTCTTTCAGTTTCTCCATACACCCTAACAATTGTTCTTCCATGCTTGGATGATATGTTTACAAGTGTTTGGGTTTTCTTTTTGGCATGAAGTGGTGGAAAGGGTCGTTGCTCTGATACCAATTGTTACGTTCACAATTTTTGGATAAAGGAGGAAAATAGAATTGGTGCAAAACCAGGAATTAAAAAAAAAAATGGATTTAATTGAGGAAATCCTGACCTCAAATAGATTTAACTGAGGAAATCCTGACCTCTAGATATAGGTTTTTCGAGGAAACCCAACCTCCCAAGAGTCTTAAAGATTACAAATATTTTTATGATTAATCAGATAATTTTATTCAAAGAACTTTCAGAATTTATACAAGTACATCTTAACTTCAAAAGCATAAAACATGAGATTATAGCTTAAAACATGGGATAGTGGAGATATAGACTAACCACCTTTTTCTACACGTAGCACACAACATTTTCCTCCTATTAACAAACCACTAACATCAACAAATAACCAAACAACTAAAATAAAGGGATCACTACTCCTAAAGACTAGGACTTGGACTCCATAGAGATGCCAAAACATTTATGCCGCTGCTGGAGAAGGAGCTATAGCCACGTGTGCATCTACATAGGACCCCCAAGCTCTTGCACGTATCATAATGTTATATTTACTTTTGTTTGAAATGGACTAAGTTTACATTTGTAATGGTATTCCACATATAGTCTTGATGGTTTTGAGACAATTCTTCACATGGTCAGGTTTGCATTCAATCCCAAAATTCTCACCTATTGCTTTTGGCTACTCACGCAAACAACTTAGGCTTAACTGTGGTTGAAGGCTTATTTTCTTTCATAGCTTCATTATCCCTATGAATTTCAACATGTACTGCATTGATTTGGATCACCTAAATTACTTTCCCTTAATCCTTTTTTTGATGGAAACACTTTCCCTTAATCTGATTCTCCTTGTTTTTGGCCATTGCATGAGAATCAACCATATGAACATAATGTTAATTATTATAGAAAAGATATAAACATAATAACAATTTCATGAAACACAACCATTATGACAATCACACTCTAAAACATGCTAACATGAGGAAAATCAAGCGTGCGGTACACAAGTAGACAACCAAACATAGTTGTCCTTATCATTTTTTTTTGATAAGTAGTTGTTCTTATCATTTAAACTTTTGAAAGGTACATAGCATCATCGACCATATAAAAACAACATACACAAACAATTGTACCCATTTCCCTTAGTTGTGCATTAACCCGACCCGACCCGACCCGCCCCGAGGATATTTACAAAATTACCATTAGGGTTTTCATATATAAACCTATTTTTCTAACCCCCTTTCTCTCCCTCCTCACTTTTTCTTTCTCTGCCCACTGCCCAGCCTCCCTCACACTGTCACACAAGCTGCCGCCGCCCACCAGCCTCCCTCACACAAGCTGCCGCCGCCCACTCCACAGCCGCACCCTCACTCCACAGCCCCGGTGTGGTTCTCACCACATTGGTTGGAACCCAACGAGGCCGAGAAGCCTCCAAAACCACAGCAGCAGCCCGTGAATTCGAAGAAGAAATCGGCTAAGAAGTAGGTCAGTTTGGTTGATCTTGTTATACAAAATGTTCATAGCATTAGCATTTTTTTCTTTGCATAAATGCATTGGTATGTGTTTGCAATTGATTGGAATAGATATTGTTACCCAAATAACTTATGAGATTCAATATTACAAATTTAAAATAAGAAGAAATCGGCTAAGAAGTAGTTCATATATTTCTTTGCAATTACTAGGGGTTGGATATTTGATTTTTGATGTTTTTGTGTCTTATTTATTAACTGAGAATTTATGATTAGGATCTTGAATTTTATATATATATATATATATGTGTGTGTGTGCTTGTTTAGTGATTAGCTATTAGTTTTTGGTGATTGAAAGTTTGGTTTGAAAATGTAGCAGCGACAAAGAAATCAAAGATGAAGAAAGTGAGAGGAAGAAGGTGGGACAATCTCAAAATGTTGAACGGACTATGGAGAAAGTGGGACAATCTACTAAATTTATAGGGTACAATGGCCGCTGTATCATCTCTAAAGCCTGATGAACGGACTATGGAGAAAGTGGGACAATCTACTGTTTTCAGATTTTGCAGATCTTGTTGATAGTTCAAAGGAGGTACTCCAAGAATTTGATTGAAAATCACATTTGACATGTCAACTATGTCATACGATCAAAATTTTCTTTCAATTTCATATTTTCATGTATCAGTATGATATGCTTAGTCTTTTTGCAATCACCTCCAATCATTGATTTATCACAACGGATTAGATAATTTTTAGTATGGTATAAATATCCATGACAACCAGTATTAGAGTGATACTCATAAACTACACGGAGTATGCCCTGTATAATTTGCCTAGCCTCCTCATTTGGTCTACATACCTTCCACCTTAGATAATCAGTACACCAATTATTCGCATTCTTCTCCAACCACTGCTTTAGTGTAGTTTGATATTTTTGATGAGTGAGAACAAAATTCTCTTCTGAGTTATGCCTTTGAATAACATACCTGCCAGACAAATTAGAATCCGGATTCTAATTTGTTTGGCAGGTAATTCTAATTTGTCTGGCAGGTATGTTATTCAAAGGCATAACTCAGAAGAGAATTTTGTTCTCACTCATCAAAAATATCAAACTAAGCAGTGGTTGGAGAAGAATGCGAATAATTGGTGTCCTGATTATCTAAGGTGGAAGGTATGTAGACCAAATGAGGAGGCTAGGCAAATTATATAGGGCATCCTTCGTGCGGTTCATGAGTATCGCTCTAACTGGTTGTCATGGATATTTATACCATACTGAAAATTATCTAATCCGTTGTGATAAATCAGTGATTGGAGGTGATTGCAAAAAGACTGATACATGAAAATATGAAATTGAAAGAAAGGCGAAACTCAGAAATCAATGATGAGAAAATTTAGGAAGATTTATGTAAAAGATTGGAAATCTAATGCTCAATTGGATAGTCTCCTTAATTGGATGGTTCGTAGTCAATCTTATGGAGATTCGATATATGATCTATTGTGGTATCTTAGGAATGTTCATATACATTATAAAGAAAATGTGCTAAGAATGAATATGCCTTGGAATATGCAATCTATCTACTCTCAAAAGCAATATATTGAACTGAAGACTACTAAAGTTTCCGAACTCTAGTTAGTCCACTTGTACAAGTATATCTGTGAGATGAAAATTGAGATCTAAAGACTTAGGGAAGGTTTTTTATGTGTTGACAGGGGTTCTTCTAAAGTTTTCCATGTTTGTGATTCAGTGATGCTTTGTGCATGTAAGAATAACTCTTTCTAGTGGACTTGTATAACAAGATGTGTAAGTTGGATATTGAGAGGGTTTCTTCCAAAGTTTCTAATGTTTGTCATTTATATTATCTATTGTGAATACCTACGTTGATATATAATATCTTGTCTTTCTCTTCTTCTTCTTCCTTTTTTTTTTTTACAATGCAGTGATGCTTTGTGCATGTTAGAATAAGAGTGTATTTGTTTCGCCGTAAAATATTTTCCGCTTTTCAAAAAATATTTTATGGTGTCTGGTTGCATTTCTGAAAAATTTTCCGGAAAACATTTTCTAGTATTTTCCAATGTTTGTTTCGTATGTAAATTGTTTTTTGAAAAAAAAAAAAACTTTTAACTTTTTATCTTTTCCAAAGTAATCCAATCCATGATTTTTCCAGAGTCTAATGCATAATCATAATACTGTTAATTGAAATACACATAACCAAAATAATATCATTCAAAGTATAATACATAACCATAATAATACCATCCAAAGAATAATATATAACCATAATAATGTGTTATTTTGATCATTTTGGAATTTTTCAGGGTTATTTGGTCATTTTTTGTGTTCTAAGTGTATCTTGGTCATTATGGTATTTTTGGGGTTATTTTGGTCATATTAGAGTTTTCAGAGTTATTTTGGTTATGTTGGAGTTTTCAGGATTATTTTGATCATTTTTGTATATTTTGGTTATTTTGGTGTTTTCGGTGTATTTTGGAGATTTTTTTTTTTTTTTTTTAAATTTTGGTTTATGGTATTTTTGGTATTTTTTTGGTATTTTGTTTTGTATTTTTTTGTTTTCAGTGGTATTTTGGGTCATTTTAAGGCTCAAGAGGATATTTTGGTCTTTTTAGTGGTTTCGAGCGTATTTTGGTCATTTTAAGGGTTTTAAGAGTATTTTGATGTTTCCGAGGTATTTTTGTCAGTTTTTAGGTTCTAAGGTTTTTCTGATCATTTTAGAGATTTTCGGGTTATTTTGGTCATTTTTTTAGTTTTTGGGTTTGGAGTTATTTTGTCGAGCGTCATTTTGGTTTTTAAGAGGTTTATTTTGGTCATTTATTGGATGTTCCAAGTGTATATTTTGTTATTATAAGGTTTTTCTGATCATTTTAGAGATTTTCGGGTTATTTTGGTCATTTTTTTAGGGTTTGGAGTTATTTTGGTCATTTTGGAGTTTTCGAGGTTATTTTGGTCATTTTTGGGTTCCAAGTGTATTTTGTTATTATGGTATTTTCGGGGTTAATTTGGTCATATTAGAGTTTTCAGAGTTATTTTAGTCATATCGGAGATTTCGGGATAATTTTGGTCATTTTGGTGTTTTCCGTGTATTTTGATTATTTTGATATTTCTTGAGTTTTTTAGTCATTTTGGAGGTTCTTGGATTATTTTGATCTTTTTAAAGGTTTTTTTTTGGGTTTTTTCGATCATTTTGGTATTTTCAATGGGTATTTTTATATTTTGGAGGTTCCAAGGTTATTTTGGTGTTTCCAAGGTATTTTGGAGATTTCGAGGTTATTTAGGTGATTTTATAGGTATTTTGGTAATTTTGGGAGTGATGGGCTAGAATGCTCAGTATTTTCTGAAAATTGGTTTACGCACAAAGAACCGTAAACCATTTTATAGTTAAGAGGAGCAAAAGTTTACGGTCAAAGTGGATTATTTTTCGTTGACCAAATTTTCATGTGTGGCTAAACACCTGAAAATGAATTATTTCTAGAAATTATTTTACAACAAAGGAATAATTTTTGGCTTATGAGAATATTTATGTGCGTGTTTGGTACACTGGATTCAAATCCAGATTCTGTGATTCAAATACAAAATCACTGGGTCCACAAAAAAAAAAAAATGTTTGGTACACGTGATTTAAGTGAGAATTGAAATCCCAACTTGAATTTTATGTGGGTTCCATGCCAAATTTGAGTTCTGCCTTTGCCCTGTTTTTGAATCCAGTCCAGATTCAAATTCGGACTCAATTCTTGTGGGTCTCAGTTTATTACCGTTACTGGGGCCACATGTTTCTTCTTTTCTCCCAATTTTCTCTCTCTCTCTCTCTCTCTCTCTCTTGCTCTTGGCCCAGACTATATGGAGATTCATACCCACGCTGGTTTTTCCCCCACGCCAGCCTGCAAAACCACATCGGCAACCCATACCCACGCCGTTACTAGTCGATACCGTCACCGCCACCATTAGTACCATCGTTATTCTCCGTTACGGCGTTCCAAGGCCCGTCTCTTCTCACTTCAAATCACGGGCCGAAGGAGGAGGTGGTGGAGGAGGCCCATCTCGGCTCTCGAAGCCGACCCGGAAACCCAATATCAGAAAAGTACCTTCCAACGACGCCGTTCTGAAGTCGGTGGTGGATATAACGACGAAGCAATTGTATGATAAGATTGAGTTCTCGGATGTGGATGGTGGGCCATGGAAGCAAGGGTGGAGGGTGAAGACTGAAGAATATGATCAAAATTTTGAGAAAATGAGATCTGGGTATTGAAGAAACAGGTGCTCAATAGATAAGAAGAGAAAAGAAAGGGAGGGGGGTACGTGGGTGGTGGGGAAAAAAAAGGAAAGAAAAAAGAAAAAAAAAAAAAAAGAGTGTGTACGTGGGTGGTGGGGAAAAAAGGAAAAAAAAAAAAAAAAAATAATAATATAATAATAAAAACTAAATCTAAAAACCAAAACTATGTACCAAACACAATTTTTTTTTTTTTAAATTGTGATTTCAGTTGCGAAACCAAAACTATGTACTAAACAGAATTTTTTTTACAATCTTGAATTCAAATCAGGATTAAAGTTCCAACTTCAATAAAGTAAAAAGTCACGAAACCAAAACAGAAAACGAAAACATGTACATCATACTTTGTGATGCTCTAGAAGCGAGATTGGTGTGCCAGCACAATTCGTGTTTGTGTATGAAACCAAATTTTGGTTTCAACTTTGCTATGAACACCACGAATTTTACAATTGGCTATAGTGATAACATGTGAGTGGTAAACAATCACTTTTACATGAATTTACTATTGAAACCACTTTTATTTTTCACCACTCACAAATTATTCAACAAGTTGTGAAAAAAGTCGTGGAACAAGTTGTGTCCATAGATATTTATCATTAGTTGTTTGTGGGTAAATATCCATAAAGTATGTTTGTAACATGATTTACCATATGTTTTTTTTCTAATATATAACAAAAATATTTACATTATGTTAGTCTCAAAATAAAGAAATAAAAAAAATCCATCCAATTATTTTGTAAATTCTAAACTATTTATAATTAATATTCAAACATTTCAAATCAAGATTTATTATTAAATAATGTAAATTACACAGTTAGAATATATTAATAGTCTTAAAAATTTAATCAATTTAAATAATTTTGTGAGGAAATTTAGACACCAATTTGATGATATTTCTAGTGGGAGCAAAACAACTTAGTCAATGTAGAAACCCTAGTTGGTACAGACAAACACTCAGAGTCTCCGGTTCTAATGATGAAAAATATGATCTCCCATAAGACACATTATGTTGAAAACCAAGCCAAAAATATTTTAGAAAACTGTGCCAAATGAATAGTACATGTCCTAAGTAGCGTAAGCCACTAACATTCAGGCGTACGCCATCTTAAAGCAGTATGCCAGTAGTCGCCAAAAACCCTAATTTAGGCACCCTAAACAGTTTGCCTCGTTAACCAAACAATTTACCTATTTTTCAAGCAAACATAGTTCTCCCATCACCTATAAAAGAAGCCCAACACCCCAGACACAAATACACATTGATGGGAAGAGAACCCAATATCAAATTAGAAAAAATAGGAAGAACTAGAGTTTAGAAGCAACGAAACCTTAAGTATTTAGAAAGAAGGTAGTGAGGAAGAGATTTTGAGCAAGCAGCTATTCTCTAGTTCTTTATACTAGAAGGCTAGCATCTTTCTCACGAGTTTCCAATCATCAACCTCAATTCAACTTGCTTTTTCTTTGGTGTTCAACACAAGTCTCACCAAGAGATCCAAACCGAGGGACCAGTTATTCAATTGTTAGCTTGCTACAAGCTTTAAGGAATAAGGTATGAATCTTCTCAATGACCCCTACATGTCTCCTTGAATTATTCTTTTATTACATGTTGTTTTAGTTTAATTCATATTATTGACTAAAATGCACTGTACACCCTTTAAGTTTGCATAGTTTTGATTTTGGCCCCTGGTGTTTGAAAATTTGGATCCGCTACCTTGAGGTTTTGGTCTATTTGGATTTTGGCCCTTTCGTCCATAAGACGTTACGCCTGACGTTTAAGTGTCAACTAAGCCTAACACATGTGTTAGGTGATCCAATCAAATCATGTCACGTGTCAAGTGTATTATAAAATCTAAAAAAAGAAAAAAAAACTTGAAAAAAAAATTAAAATAAAAGCCAAAATACATTGTTGGTCCTAAAGTTTGAAATGATCGCTATTAGTCCCTAAAGTTTAAAAATGAGCACTATTGGTCTTTACGTCTAATTTCGTTAGTTTAATTGCTAACATGGCTAACGGAGAGATAATGTAACACATTTTAATTTACGTGCACAATACTTTTTAATTAAAAGTTACACCTAATCAAAATATGTGTGGCGTGACCCCTAATTAATTAAAAACCCATATTCAGTACAGTCCCGCCCGACCCACATTAAAAACCCACAACCCATTTCAGAGAGAGAGCTTTGGTGACAATCTCTACTCAGACGAATCTCTTTGTTTTTTTCTCGTCCATATCAATTGTACTGAGTATAATATTGGAACCCCAGTAACCAATTCAACTTCTTATGTCTCCAAAAGAGTTTTTCAACCTTTTCAACTAAAAGAGTTTTTCTTTTATTTTTTTTCTTAAGCCACAACTGTTAGGTAAATAAATACACATTGAATATGGGTTTTTAATTAATTTCGGGTCAGGTCACACATATTTTGATTAGGTGTAATTTTTAATAAAGAATATTGTTCCACGTCACTTTAAATCTTTTCCATTACATCCATAAAAATTGTTTTAAAGAATTAGAACTCAAAAATAGGAATTAAATCTCATACCAAGAATTAAACAAAGATAAATAAATTAAAAAAGAAAAAAGAAAAAATCCAGATCTACTCATTGAGGTGTTTAAAACTTTAAATCCCTTAACCATTAACAACTAGATTCAACCCAGCCAATGAGGGAAGCACAAAAATGAAACCAAAGAGCAGAACCACGCTAAGTTATGAAAAAAAAAAAAAAAAAAAAACCCTCTCATTTTGCTACAATTAACAGCTCAGCTTTCCCAATCCAGACAAGCTGCCCCAGAACAGAGCAGCCACCATCCAAACCCCAAACCAAAGAGAATGTCACTGACCCACAATCGCAACCAAGCTTCACCAATGCCGCTAGGTTTGTTGGGCTCTCCGTTGCTTGGAACTTATTAAAAGTAACGTACTCCCTTATTCTAATTTACTTCTTTCTTACTCTCACAAAACCAAAAACGATAAATAAAAATAATGATTTTCCTCTTTTTATTTTATTTTATTTTATTATTATTATTTTATTTTATTTAGGAATAAAAATAAAGAGTTCAATAAATTTTTTTTATTGATGTGGACAAAACGAGGTAGTTTTAAATCGTTTTGAGATTAAGTGGCACTTAACGATGAGGTCCTAACATTTTTTAAACGGAATGACCAATATTAAAATGCAATCAAACCTCAAGGGAACTTATCCAAATTTTCAAACATCAGGAGACGAAATCAAAATTAAGAAAACTTAGAGGGTGCACCGTGTATTTTAATCCATATTCTTTAATTTCTCTTTAAAATTCATTCTTGTTTTAGTTTAATTATTGTTTTAATATTTGATTCGACTTCCAAAGTTCATTATTGTGATGTCCCAAATTTTGATAAGTGTGTACGCTAAGTCTCATATCAGGAACATACTGGATAGAGCTGAGTTTTATTAACAATTGTAAGGAGCCCTAATTGCAACTTGATTAGTCATTTTGGGTATAAGCTCAGATGTGGTTAGCGTTTTCCTTAATTTGTTACAAATGGTATCAGAGCCAACACAAATCTTTGAATACAAAGAACGCGAAGAGAAGAATCGAAATCACATTCGTCATCAACTCAATTTGTTCTTTGGAGAGAAAGAATATCAATATTTGTTACAAATTATTTTCTAGTCAATTCAAGACTTTTTGATGCAGAAGTATTGTGACAGCTTATGTGGCAACCATGTAGGCGACAAGTGTCATTTAATTTATAAGTCCATTTGTCTTTTACTTATCTTTATTATTCAGTCAAGTTAATTATATAGTCTTTCTAGGTGTTGTAGCAGCCTAGTTATCAATTTGTTGGGAGTCGTATAGGCTTTCTTGGTAGTTGTCTTTGTCTAGGAAGTTGTCAAGCAATTATTGTAAGCATTTATTTCTCATGCATGAATTGTAAACTCTTATATATTTTAATGAGAATGAAAAGCACAGAAAGAAAAGTATTTTGATTTAGAAATCATTTGCAAGTATCTTGCTTTGGAGTTGAGTGATTCCTCCTAACAATCAAGTGTCTGACTTTGTTGCGTTGAGTGGCATCCGTGATTAGTAGCGTTGAGTGGCTTCCGCTACCCCTGGTTGAGTGGCATCCCAGGCTTATCCTTTATTCCCTTAGTTGAATTATTTCATTTAACCAACCTTGCAGGTCTTGGCCTGCATCAAATTGGTATCAGAGCGAATTTTCCTATTGATCTATGAAGTTTTGTTTTTTCTGTCTTCTCAAATTCCAGAAAAGTCTTTTCAACTTCCTCTGCAATTATGTATTTGCTCGATAATTTTCTCTTGGCAGGCCATATATTGTTGGAAAGATCTGTCTTTTTTGTTTCCAACAAAACAAATGGATTGTGATTTCGAGTTTTCTAGAGTGAGATATTGGTAATTTACTGTGCAAAGGTCAATCTGCCAGCAAATTACGAATATTTTTCTTCATCTTGTTCAGGATGGCTCCTAGTCGTCGAAAGAACACTCATAGTGTTGATGTACAATCTGAATTCGCTGAGTTGACGCAATCTAATCAAGCTTTACATCAGATGATGAATGAACTCCTTCATCACCTTCCAGCCTCTCGGACTCAAAGTAATGGGAGTGAGCACTCCAACTACTGCCATGATGACTTTGGTAATGATGACCGTTCAACTTCTTCAAGTTCTATTCCTAAACCTACAATTATTCCTCAATGGCCTATGGGTTATTTTGTTTCAAACGTTTTTGAAAATGGGGAAGAGTGCTTACCTTGATGAAGATTGTGAATTGTTCATGGGTAGACAAATTGTGGAAGATGATGATCAATCCTTATTCAGTCAAGGTGAGGCCATCACTCACACCAGTGATGAAACTTTCATTGTTCAAATACAAATGGTCACTCATTTTACTGAAGAGAATTGTTTAGAGATTGATGATTTTATATGGGACAGTTTTATGCAAAGTGAATTAATTCGAATGTGTTTGTCGTTTACAATCCAACAATTGAGCAAAGAAGTAAATTTAGGATCAATTCATGAATATGGTGAT
This sequence comes from Fagus sylvatica, assembly GCA_907173295.1. Taxonomy (NCBI): domain Eukaryota; kingdom Viridiplantae; phylum Streptophyta; class Magnoliopsida; order Fagales; family Fagaceae; genus Fagus; species Fagus sylvatica. The sequence continues at coordinate 37,802,175 of OU015769.1, read as the reverse complement.
TTATTTCCAGCATAGGCTTCTTTTGCTACACTATGGCGAAACAAGTTACGAATAAGAATTCGTTCAACAAGGTTTGTCATGAGCAAGAAAAGATTGATGAGTAGCATGTTGGTTGCACTTGTCTTGCTGAAACTAAGAGGATGGAAAGGATTGACTGGAAATCCAATAGATCGAGGCAAGGATGACTTCAAACATGAGATTAGGGTTCTTTTCAGAGAAAGATTGCATTCAAGTTTCATTTGTCAAGCCAATATGGTGTCTCAACAACTTTCAATGTATAGATTTTAGGTGAAGACCTCAAGAAATTAGATCATATGCTTTCGAAGGATCTGAATTCAAACTCGAGGTTGAGTTTTTTTTTCAAGAAAGGGATAATGATGCTGGAGCATAGTGACAGCTTATGTGGCAGCCATGTAGGCAACAAGTGTCATTTAATTTATAAGTCCATTTGTCTTTTACTTATCTTTATTATTTAGTCAAAGTTAATTATGTAGTCTTTCTGGGTGTTGTAGCAGCCTAGTTATTAGTTTGTTGGGTGTAGTATAGGCTGTCTTAGAAGTTGTCTTTATCTAGGAAGTTGTCAAGCAATTATTGTAAACATTTATTTCTCATGCATGAATTGTAAACTCTTATATATTTTAATGAGAATGAAAAGCACACAAAGAAAAGTATTTTGATTAAGAAATCATTTGCAAGTATCTTACTTTGGAGTTGAGTGATTCCTCCTAGCAATCAAGTGTCTGACTTGGTCGTGTTGAGTGGCATCCGCGATTAGCAGAGTTAAGTGGCTTCCACTACCCTTGGTTGAGTGGCATCCCAGGCTTATCCTTTATTCCCTTGGTTGAATCATTTCATTTAACCAACCTTGCCACTATGTTTGGGAGGGGGGGAAATGAATGGAATGGAATGGAAAAAAAAAAAAAAAAAAAAAATATTTTAAGAATATTCTCTCATTTCCCTTATTTGGAAGTTTAAGTAGGAGGGAATGAAAATACCGTTCTCTTGTTTGGGAGTTTAAATGAAAGGAATGGAATGGAACAGAACACTCATTCTTCTCTATTCCCTCCAAATCCCAAATTTTGATTGCCCCCAAAATTGAGAGGAATAGGAGGGAATGGATTTAGGTTTAATAATTTTTTTACCAAACGTCCCAAATGCGCTTAGTATTTTTGTAAAATCCTAAATTACCCTTATAGATTTGAACTTTTATTTTCTTCAGTTCTTGTGATATTTCTATAATATTGTATTTCTAATGACCATACATGGACCTTTAACAATATCAATTTTCCATTAAAAGGTTATTTTGTTGACAATGAATTTCGAATTTCCATTTATTAGGATTATATTTTAGTTTATATTGCTTAGATTTTGTGCTTGTTTATAATTAAACAGATTTTATACCACTTGTTATCATGTAGTTGTTTCTTTCTTTATTAGCAAGGGCCAGAAAAATAAAAACAAGCTCACATGGCATTTTTATAATATTATTGTGACACCACGACCAAGATGTCATATATGGTGTGGTAATTCTATAGTATTATTCTATAGATTAATCCTACATTTTATAAAAATAAAGGGTATTATAGTAATGTTGTTATAAAATGATTCATTTCAATTCCTTCTGATATTACTCCCAAACAAAGTTACTTACATTTCCTTCCATTCTATTCCTCTATTTTAAAACATCCAAACAAAATTGCTTAGTTTCAATCCATTCCATTCCATTCCATTCTATTCGAAAAGACTATTCATAATATCGTAATCGTTTGTATAACTTTTATTGTGATGGGAACCACCAGCAGACTTAGTTGATGATGTTGCTGTTTGATCTGTCCTTGCTTGTTTTGTCGGTGGAGCATTAGACTCGGTACCACTTAGTTCTTGATCCTCAGTGCTTTTGGTTTCATGTGCCTCTTGTTTCATAAACATGGCCCAAAAAATATCTTCAGGTATGGGGTTGGCGTTACTAGCTCCAAACAAAATTTCGTCAGGTGTGGGGTTGGCGTCACTAGCTCTTTTGGCTTGATCCAATTTTGAGGTTTCTGATTTGAAATCTGCAGGGGAAGTCTGCACTGCATTTGATAATGGAGGAGATGGATCATCCAGGTTAGATGTGGAGGGCTTAGCTCTGCCATCAGTAAAATTTTTCTGTGTCAACATCTTCACAGGATACCCCTGTCCAATCGGTGCGAACATCTGTGGGAACTGGGAACATAGTAGCCATCATGTCAGATCATAGGATGGATGAGGAGAGAATGGCAGTTATAAATGCAAAGCAAACAAGCACAGTAATTGTAAGAAAACACTTCCAGTAACATGATTTGAAATAGCATTTCCCCAATATAACATTTATAATAAGCAAAATGATGCTACACCATAACTCCCATGTTCCTTGCAGGTTGCAACTCAAGATTTACTACAGTTAAAAAGATGACAGGTTCTCAACTACTGAAATCACAAAAGAATTTCCTCATCATGAATGCCTCTTAAATTCTAAAAACTTTTGTTCTGTGTTAAATTCGATTTTTTTTTTTTTTTTTTTAATGCTGATATAAACCGTTAAAAATGAAACTGAAGTCAAAATATGTGAGACTGATGTAGTTAGCTACCTACTTCTCAATATCATCATATCTTGAGTAGCTCTGTGCGCTATAATATAAAAATTATAATACAACCAATGCTAAACAAGAAATTTTAATATGAAAAACAAAAGATTAGGTTCTTAGAAAATAATATAGTAAGGAGATTCAATTTTTATTTTTGATTGGTATGTTCCACACACACCCAATGGGGTCTTAAACCCATGACCTTACTCTCCACCTAGCACTTACAAGAGGAGGAGGTATCAGTTGAGCTAGAGCTCATTGCAAGGTGATTGAAATATTAATAACAAAGATTAAAAAAAGGGAGAAAGATGAGAAGACCTGGCTTCCACCCCAGAACTTATACCCTCCCCTACAAGAAATAATATATCGGCCAATCAAATTAGCAACTGAACTCGGCTTGATGATATAAACCATCACAAAAATGTATAAAATAAAATAAAAAATTATAAAATACACTTCTGAAACCAGCATTTCTGCCCATGGTGTGGAAAAACTGAGCAACAAGGGAAAACCCTAGCAAAAGGAACTTGAAGGTCATTTAAACTAAATAAAACATTTGATAAGTAAAACGCCTTTCACTAGAATTCAGATGAATCTAACTACGCCCCATGAATGTTTGTGGAGCTTAGCAGGCCATTTAGAATAAAAAGAGCATTTATACGGGTTATCAACGTTTTTATATTATGACTGTCCTAAGTGAATCTTTAACACCAAACTTTAAACATAGTAGGAAGACAATATATCAACACTTCATATAGACTATAGCATTTTGTTCAGACAACAGCTCAACTAAAGTAAGAGAAAGTAAAGTTCTGCAACAAGCTGCCTACCTCGATTCGTCTGTGAAACAGCTTCTGATAATCCATCAATTCTTCACTGATTCCCATATTCCTGTGTGAAAAAATCAGAAGTAAATCAAATAAAAAATTTGTAGGGAAATTTGGAGAGCTACAATTTAATTATGGATCCAGATTCTAAAGAGACAGTGGCGTGACAACTCGAAAAGAAAAAAAGGCATGTCTCTTGTGACCCAAAAGAAAATGGAACTGATTATTATGTAGCAAGTGACAGGCAAAAACTGGTTGATACAATACTCATGTCCTTTATAGATATATACAATACTCACTTTTCTTGAGATACCAATCGAAAAAATTCTCTACTTCATAAGACAACAGATGTCCTGTCCTAACTCCTAAGTGGGGCAAGTATCCTATCAGGGAATTTACATGTCAGACACCTGTTGCTACAATACTCACATCCACCCATGTCCGCAAAACTTCAAGACACAGGGTAATTTTCCATCTGGGAGAGAAGTCAGCATATAATCAAGGTTTTCATGATTGTCTTACTTTCTGGCTTCTTAGCAACACAATAAGATGACTTAACCATACTGAAAGTTGGAAACTGCAGGAGTATAAATAATCAATAGAACTCACACTAGAGACAAGATAATGGCATAAACACAACTATTAAATCTGAAAGGATGTTTAACATACAAGTTACCATATGATGACTAGCAAATGGACTATAACAACCATAACAAAATATATTTAAAGAATACTGAATGAAATGAGAAAGAAAAGCCATTTGAACTGTTACCCCCTCCATTGCCAATAATGATTCTACAAAATCTAGAAATCTAAATATTTTTTGACATCTTGGGCTTGAAGGATTCAATTGATATAAGATAAATAGGAAGCCAGTGCACCATAACACTTGACGTTGCACTGTTTAAAAGTTAAGACACACTGACATAGATACAGTAGTCATCCCCAAAAAAGCAAATAAAAATACATAGATAAACAATATAATGAATATATTCTGGAATTCTAGCTAGAATGAACTACTTACGTTTCTATGTCTACAGATTTTGCTTCTTCAATAGGAGTTAAATTTTTCTCTGAAGTTCCTGCAAAAAAAGAAAAGAAAAAGAGTAGTTTCAACTAATCATCATACTGCAGTCTACTTGTATATATTGAGAACCCTGGAAAGAAAAAAGAAAATGGCGCATTATTCTTCCCCACCATAGTATAAGTTGACAAGATAGGAAGGGAATATAACATAAAAAGATGCATATCAAAGGCCATTTAGGGTATGTTTGCAACCCTTAGGGATTAAACATGTCTATGACACATAAACATTAGAAAAATGGAGGCAACCATCATTACCTTCTGATGATTCTGGTCTGTGTCTGGCTGTCCCATATTTCTGAAAAAATAAAAAAATAAACAGATGATTCAGTGCACAAACAATTGGCTTCCAAAAGGAAACAAACATAAAAAATTTAATGCACCTGCAGGTGGCTTTTTACGTGATATATATGGTCAGGCCTTCAACAACTGAAGCATTCATATGGTATGTAGATACAGGAAAAGAAAATAATGAAGAAAAGAACAAGAGGGCGTGAAAAATATACCCAGCCAGGAGAGAAGCAGCCCTCCAAGGAACCTTCATTTGAAAACGGGGTATCAACTACATAATGCGCGGAATGAAGGAATTTTGCCCGGAAAAGTCTAGTGGATTCTTTTTTGTATGTCTTCTTAAGGGCCCGAAAAATTACAATGCTAATATAAAGTCTTTTGTCATCCACAGCGAGATCACTGCCATTGATCGGATCCGGAGGCATACCAGTCCTAACATAACAAAAGTGCCTATTCCCCAAGTGAAGCAGGCTAAATGAGGATCGTAACTGCGGAGGAACATTAAAAATAGCATCCATACCCCTCTCTGTGGAGACCCCATGAAGGCGGTGATGTTTAAACTCCTCTTCCTCTTCCTCTTCTTCCACTTTCACTTCCTCCTCCTCCTCCTTTGCTAATGGGGCTATCGCAGCTATCGTACTATGATAACATCCATAAAGGGTATCCTCCACATACTCAATCCTACCAGAGAAATTACCAGGGTAGGAAGGGAGGCCTGCATATTTTGTCCATTGTTCTGCACAGAGATCGAAACAGTAAAGGCTCTCTTTTTCCTGCTGCCATGCTACAAGGAGAGCCTTACTTCCCACAACAGCATGCCGCACCCATTTCGTCTCCTCGTCCCCTATCGTAGGATTTGGCAAGAAGTCCCACTTTTTTGTTTCAGGATCATAGACCTCAAAGTAACAAAATCTTTCGAGACTTAAGTCCTTCATCTTAGATCTGTCGATGGTGCTGCCAACCACGTAAATCTTTTCATTGGCCACGAAGGCATAGGGGCTGGCCTTTCCACTATTCATCCGTGTCTCGTGTACCAGCAGCTTATCTAACGGTTTATCCGAAATATTGTGGGTGTCGAGGTCGAAAATATAGACGTCTCGCGGGAAAACATCCCGTTTTTCATTCTTGAGCTTCTCCTTTACATCTTCATCAATGTATTGATCATCAATATCGAATTCGCCACCAAAAAAATACAATTTGGAGCCCAGTTGAACACAACACATGCCGTCAGGGTATTCGCCAGTTTTAAGTTGGAGGATAGGGAGGAGTGGCCTTGGTTTCTTTATTTCAGCGTCTTGGGCGGCTTTGGTTGGGGGAGGAGGGAGAGGTCTTGGTACGTCAATCTCATACAAGGTATACATTACTGGACTATATGCGTGCCAGAAGAATAAGTACAGCTTGTTCGAATTTGCTGCTGATGGCGCTGGCCGTAGATCTGCACGATTCAATTGTGACGGCGGTGACTCCGCTTCCTTTATTTCCGAAGCCATCGTTTCCATTTGGTGAGAATAAACAAAAGCCCCTTGTTTGATCTTATAAATTCGACCGCGTATAGCTAATTGAGATTAGGTTTTGAAAAAGAAGTCTCCAAAAGACGCGATGCAAGGGGGCGTTTGCTTGCTGACCCGGCTTTCTGGATCCTTCCAGAGGTCTTTTTCGAGAACCTTCAAGACCCTTCGTGACCCGGCCTTCTTCGCTGTCCGATCTGGCGACGAAATCGAAGTTATTTTTCCCTTGCGACCGGAAGTGGAAGAGAAAGGGGTTAAGGACAAACAAATATGCTCAGATCAAGAATTTGAGTGTAGGTCTTGCACCCAATGGCCCAAATAGCCTGATCTGAGAGATGAGAAGAATATAGGCTCTTAAAGCCCACTAGTAAAGTTTTGGGCCTTTGACTCCACTTCGTGTAGTGGGGAAGTGTTGGCTTCTGAGCCCATCTCGTGTAGTGATGAGCTTTGTGCTTTTGTACCCCGTCCCGTGTAGTGAAGAAGGTTTGGGTCCAATTTTTCAAAGAATCTAGACCTTTGAACAAAAGCCCAACACTAGTAGTCTTAGGAATTTTTTGGACTTCCTTTGGGTATTAAACCAGTTTGGCCTATGGTTCAGTGCTCTTACTGACATGGCGCGGGTTGCCCATTAATTAGGCATGTGGCCTAAAAAAATGGGTCTGACCTAGAGACAATTGGGAGAAAGAAACATGTATCAAAACGAGTATTTTTTCCTCTAAGCCTTTACTAATATAGAAAGTTATAAATGTTTTACAGAGCACAACAATAATTTATGGACAAAGAATGCAGCTATTGGATCTTTTTCAACTGTGGAGGATCAATCATGTGAATTAGCGACTCTATTAAATGAAAAGGTTGGGCTTAACATTCTTGCAAATACCAGCCTTGCCAAAATAGATAAGGCAATTGTAAAGTTTGAGATGGTGGGAAATGCACAAACAACATAATTAGAGAAACTAAAAGGAAACTAAGACACTAAAGAATCAACAAGTATGACAAGTTTCTTTTACAATGCCAAGCTCAAAGGAATAGCTTGATAAATCACTAATATTGTTGTTTTGTCTGTGCGTGTGCATGCGCAGGTGGGTGCACCTTCATAAATGTAGAGAGATTCAAATCCACGTATTTGGTGAAGAGAACAAATATGTTAACAGATCATATTCTACCCGCTTCAGTGAGTATTGATCTTCATGGAACATTCCAATTAGAGGGTTTCATAGAGCCAGAATGCTTTTTTTTTCTTTTTCTTTTTTTTCGTGCATTCTAATTTTCTCACTCTACAGAAGAAAATAATGTACTACTAACGTTTTTATTTTTACTAAATTGCTTTCCAGCAGATGAATTGATTGCATACAGGTTTAACTAGGAGAGAGGGTCTATGTTAACAGGAAGAAAACTAACGTACTTACATGGAACCAAACCTTAAGGGTATACAAGCTTACGTGGCTTTAATTCACAGTAACATGGATGATAATTCGGAGGATGAAAATGATGTAATAGAAGAGGAAGCTCCCATGTTTATGAGGAACGCTTAGATATCATCAACCCAACGTGATAAGGTCAAAAATCACTGCACAACAACATTCCACATTAACCATTCATTTCCATATTATACTTCAGAAAAGAATTTAAAGCATTATATAATACCTTCCGGGTGCAGTGGCATCGAATGTGTACACAACAAGGAACTGTCTGGGATTCTCCTCATCCGGTTCAAGCCTCAGATCTCCTTAATATTCACATCATTCCTAATGGTGACTGTATTTTGATCTTCCACTAATGGGGTAACTAGAGGACGGCATCATAAGGGTGCTGCCCATTATCCCAGTTGGCAGGGGCGGGGGAATTGTTCTTGTTGGCCTAAAAGTTTAAACGGAGAGATAGAGAGGAGAAAGGAATCAAGGATTCAATCAATGAATTATGGGATTGAAATATGTGCAACCAACCAACCCAGCACCCACCTCCCCACCAAGAGTGATCATTTTCAATGAATATGATGAGCTTAGGAGTATCATGGGTGGACCCGTCATGGAAGATGTTATCACTTATCACATGTCAATTAGCCCATTCAGATGATTCTCTGATATTCTCTATCTGATATAAACCTGTCGTTCACTGCAGGTCATTGATAGTGCACAAGTACTTTTATATCCTATTCGCACTGCAGCATAGTAGGAATACCATTCATAATATATTTATCATCGTGAGGGCTCAGTAGAGTAAGTGTTCCCAGCTTTCAATTATAAAGTTTTGACTCAGTATATTGTTATAGCAAAATGGCCCTGTAGTTATATTGATTTTTCAGCAGTTCAAATGCACAGAAAAAAAAAAAAATGTACAAATTCAGATGCTCACGGAGTACATAGTACTACTAGTTACAAATTCTCTAAGTTATTAAACAAATTCAAATACACAACTACACTGATAAAGATTTGACACAAAAGGAAGAAGAAGAAAAAATCATTCACATTGCAACCATTATTCCTAAAAACTGAAACAAGAGATTATACTGAAGAAAAGCAAGCAGGGGTGGTATTGTCACTAATGAGCTTACCATCGCTCGCTTTCACAGTCAGCGAGTAGCATCTAAAGTCATCCCTGTAACTAATGCTTTGTCTAGTAGTTGCTGCACCAGAGAGAACAGAATGATCCTTCACCAACATCCATCCTTCAGAATCCTGTACATTATAAACAACACTCACAAACTTCCCCTGCATATACTTCTCGTTCAATACATGCGAAACATTCGTGACAAGCAAATACGTATTCTTCTTCTTCTTCGGCCCCGGTAGAGTCGAGGTAATGACAACGAAAGGGTATCTCCTCCGAACACCCACTCGAGAAATCACGGCACCTAAATCATTAAGCACCTTCACCTCTCTCGTTGCTTTAATTTTCTGCTTAACCAATTTATAAGCTCCATTGTTTTGAAAACTCAATGAATTTTTCAGCTTGTAGTTTTGTGAGAAAACCGTAGTGAAATTGCCTAAACTGGATTTAACCCACCCTACAAATACAGCTTTCCTCTCTGCCTCTACTTTGAATGAACCATCAAGAAGCTTGAAATCTTCTTTACGCTTTGTTTGTTGCCAAACTAGAATTTACAAGGAATGATCGCCAATTTGTTTAAAGGAAACAAATAACTATGCTCGATCAAGGGTTTAGTGCCTTTAAAGCAAACTTAGAACCACAATCTGACTTCGAATCTAAAAGGCTTGTAGGCTCGGTGCTTGCCTTTGCCTAAAGGACTTAAAATAAAATGCAAGTAAGAAAAGGGAATGAAAGCAATTAAGCTAATGGAAGTAGAAATTAATTAAGTTAACTAAGCTAATTTAATTAATCTAAAGGATTACCTAATTAGATTAACTAGTTTTAAGTTGTCTAAAGTAACTAATTGATTAATTACACTAACTATTTAAGCTAATCAAGGTGTCTAAAGTAACTAATTGATTAAACTAAACTAAGTTAAACTAGGTCTAAAGTAGCCATTGCTAATCGAGGTAACTACGCCTAATTTAAAATAAAATATACTGCTATCGAGGTAACTAAAGTATCAAATAAAGTAACATGTAACTAAAGTAACTAAACAATGCAAATCGAGGTAACTACATCCTAAGTTAAAGTAAAATATGCGCGATCGAGGTAACCATAGCGTCAAATAAAGTAACATGTAACTAAAGTAACTAAACAATACAAATCGAGGTAACTACAGTCTAAGTTAAAGTAAAACATACGCGATTGAATTAATTAAAAGAGTACTTACAAGCATGTAAAGGAAATACTAGAAGCTACATTTGAAAGCTCTCTTAAATAATCTAACAAGTGCTATTTGGATTTGCTTGGTGTGTGTGTGGTCCTTTTTGAAATGCAATTGGATTCACTATTTATAAGCCAATTCCAACGGTTACATTCCAAGCCTTGATTAAGTCTTGATCTCCTCTTCAAATCCCATAAAAATAGTAAGCCAATAACTACCCCACTAACCCATGTAATATGGAAGTATGGTAAGTGACTATAGTGCTTCCATAATTCAAGCCAATAATTACCCCACTATCTCTTCAAAGGTGGAAGTATGGTAAATGGCTTTAGTGCTTCAATATAATGACACATATTTTTTACATATCACCTTGTATATAAAATACACATAATTATGGCTGCCAAATTAACACATCATGGTGGCCAAATTATATATGTCAGATATAAAAATATTTTATGGTGTAAACATGCTTAATCTTCAATCTTGGAGTATTATAAACGACAGGTTTTGCTTGAACTGTTGAATTTTTGCAATGTTGCAGTGAAGTAGTAATGCAAGAATGGCAAAGTTGAAGAATGCAGAGAAAAACAGAAGTGAAAGAAATTTAGAAGAGAGTTGAGATGAAAAATACTTTCAGTTCTTATTAAAAAAAATAATTGAATTACATTGAAGTATTTATAGTAATCAACTTAATCTATACTACTCTAGAACCTTGTAGAAGGTTATGGAAGAATTAAGCTGACTAAGCAAATAACAACTTCTAACAAACTAGACCAGTATCCAAATTACAAGCTTAAGCTCTAACTACTTGCTGACTAGACTTTAATCTTATCTTGTAAGATAACCAACATCCAAGTTAATCCTAAACTTGACAGATGACAGCAGTGAGAACTTTCTGGAATTGCATGAATCTGCTATGCTTTGCTGTCCAAGTATGCTGCTCTGCTGCTATGCTTTGCTGTCCAAGTATGCTGTTGGGTCGGTTTTAAGTTATATTTTAACATGGACCTTTCGTGATTTATGGTCCACCCAAATGTGCAAATTGGCATTCACAAGCCAATATGAAATTCCTTCACTAACACCAAATCCAATCCTATGAGCCTTTTTATTTACCAACATGCCTAAAAATGGTGTGAAATCGAAATCATGAGAAGGAAGATTAAACGCTCCGATTGATACAACCGGTTCCCAAAACAACAGGTTTACGCCACTCGTGAAAATGACTGGAAACGGAGCTTCCGACCCGATGAATTTCCCGTCAATTGTCATGTAAACCTCTCTATAAGCTCCGTTAACGCGTTCGGTGAGCTGGTTCATTCTTTTGTTAAAATTTTCTTTCTCTTTAAACGACTGCGTTTTGCTAGCTCAGTAATTGTGAAAACTATAAAGATCAATTCTCACTATATAGCTTTTATGTTTTGAAAATTTGATTTTAAAGGCTAATGTTTTGGTATGATAATGTGCCTCACCCGAAGCTTGTTGAGTACAAGAAGGACCAAAACTGGGTGCGAAAGTCCGGTGATTATCTAGTTTTTCCGGGAGGCGGTACTCAATTCAAGGACGGAGTTATTAGCTACGTTGAATTTGTAGAAAGGGTATAACATTTTACACTCTATGTTGAATTTTCGAAGATAGAAACAAACTAGGCAGGCGGTAGCCATGAGAGATTTTGGTTCTCTTTTGGAGGATTGAATCTTCATTTATGTCTTATTCATCGATGAACGAATAAAAATCATCTGTCCCACTCTTATTGTTCTACTTTACACTCCACCATCTGCAGAGTAGGTCAGGAACGTGTGGAAGGCTGCGATTGGTGAAGTATAAAGTAGAACACTCAAAGTGGGATTGATGAATTTTATACACGAAAATTGAGTTTGTTGTGTTTGGCGGTAATGTTATTTTTCTTGACAATTATTGAATGAACTTTGGTTTTCTTGTGTTACTCTAGACTTTACCTACTATTGAATGGGGGAGGCATATTCGGGTTATATTAGATGTTGGTTGTGGTGTTGCTAGCTTTGGTGGCTATTTGCTGGACAAAGATGTTATTACCATGTCATTTGCTCCAAAGGATAAGCATGAAGCTCAGATACAGTTTGCTCTTGAACGAGGAATTCCTGCTACTCTTTCAGTCATTGGAACACAAAAGCTGATGTTTCCGGACAATGCATATGATTTGATTCATTGTGCACGATGCAGGGTTCACTGGGATGCAGATGGTACTTTGTGTAAATGTTTTTCCTATTATGTCTGATGTACTATTTTGTATTGATTGACTAATGTTATGTCTTGTTGGTTGCAAATCATCTTAGGTGGGAGACCATTATTGGAACTCAACAGAATTCTTAGGCCTGATGGTTTTTTTGTATGGTCTGCTACGCCTGTTTATCGTAACGATGAAAGAGATCAAAATGTGTGGAAGGGTTTGTGATCTGACCTCACACTCTTAATTATATTTCTCTAGTTACTCATGATTTCTTTGATGGAGCTGTAATTAATTCCCGTTTTTATGTTCATAATTTTATTTTTGACTCTTTCAAATTACCAATATGAGATCCAGAAGGTGTTTGGTTAATCAAAGTTAAGACATTCTCATTTAATGTTTCTTGCAGCTATGGTCGCTTTGACCAAATCAATGTGCTGGAAAGTTGTGTCTAGGACTGTTGATTCATCTGGAATTGGGCTTGTAATATACCAAAAGCCTGTCTCAACTTCCTGCTACCTAAAACGCAAAGATAAAAACCCAGCTCAATGGCATACTGCAGGATCACCATTTATCTATTCTCTAAACTGAATTCGAGATTTTTCTTCTTTCAGATTTGCTGCAGCACTTATTGATCTACCTGTATGGGTAATGAATGTCATCCCCATCGATGTACCAGATACTCTGTCCATTATATTTGACAGAGGGTTGATTGGAATCTATCATGACTGGTGCGAGTCTCTTAATACCTATCCTCGAACTTATGATCTAATGCATTCAAGCTTTCTCTTCAGAAATCTTACACAAAGGTACGACAATGATTTGGCCTGTTGCCCATTTAATTTATGGTTATTGCTGCCTCATAACTAAAACGACACTTTTTATTTTTATTTTATGAATGGAAATAGAAATACAACAATTGCATATCTCTATTTGGCTCAAATAATTTTTTCCCAAAAGAAAAGAAAGGCTAAACCTAAATTTGGCTTTATTAATGTTAATATGAAACTTTTGCTGTTTTTTCAGATGTGATGTCATAGATGTAGTCGTTGAGATTGATCGGATATTGAGACCAGGTGGATATATTGTGGTTCAGGACACCGTGGAAATGATTAACAAGCTTAGTCCAATCTTGCATTCGCTTCATTGGTCACTAACGCTCTATAAGGATCAGTTTCTTGTCGGTAAGAAGGGTTTATGGCGTCCCAATGGTTTGAGAAACTAAATCATGAGCAGAGCTGATCATTTTCCGCTGTACAATCTTACTCCTAGTTTTATATATTCTATAGACAACTATAAAGAAAGATAGAAACTGAGAAAAAAAAAAAGAAAAAAAAAAGAGAAAACATTCCTTTTACTCTTATTACAAAGGCTCTTATTAGTAGCAAAATCTAAATTCATGTACTTTATTTTTGTCAAAGCGTGACTTCAATAGATATGGTATTTATTTGTGGTAGCAATGAAGAAATGATATGATCAAGTTCGTTGAGATTTTGTATTCAGATCAGTTCTTTGTCATTGTACGCAGTTCTTAATTTTGCTACTCTGGTGTCATCTTATTTTTAATATCAAACAATAATAGTTGCTTCACAATAGGGGTAGCTTTTTATCAAACTACGATCTGTTCCCTCCCAATAGTTCTACACCTAGAAATACTACTTATCCCGTTTAATTGACATTGTGATGATTCTCTGATGTGCCCCATCTGATTTAAACCTTTTTCCGTTCATGAACTTAAACAAATTAGTCAGAGGGGTACCCGCCTCTACTATTTTGATCTCAATAGAGGTTAATGGACAAAATACATAACACTCTTTTAAAAATATTTAGTAAAATAGTCTCACGTTAGACAATGTTGCTTTGGCAATGTTTGGTTGGATTAGTTCACATTGAAATCTCTTTTTCGTTTTTCTAAAATATCAATAACATTATACCTTCCAGTTATTTTTTAAGCAAAGGAGTTAATAAAAATAAATTATACCAAACCACCACTATTGACTATAGTGCACTTAGTCTAACTGAATGCTTTTCATAAGAACACACTTAAACTCGGTCAATAAGCCACCATACAGTGTATTGTGAGGGTCATCATTTGACAAAAAAAAAACAGCTTCCACTCAATCGGTCAGAAGTCGGAACAGAACAGAATCACCATAATATAACCTTCCCGTTGGAGGAAGCAACAATGAAAATAGATAACTACTGGTTAAAATCTGAAAAGGACCCAACAACAAAAATAAGCAATCCATGGTGTACACACACTGAGGCAGTTTTCACGTAAGAGCAAACAGTATTATGTTAAATAAATAGGTACTATGTTTCCTACTCAAAAAAACTTCAAAAAAACTGCTTAATCATTGGTAAGTTGGCAAAATACCTCAACAATACAGAGTCTGAAATTGCTTGTATACAACCGTAAAAGAGCTAGTTTAAAAAGAAAAAGAAAAAAAATCATTCTCTGATCTCTATGCTATTTCACTCTGTTATATGCCAGACCTGCATTCTCCACATCAACTACTCACATTCTGGTGTCTTCCTCTTCTTCACTATCCTCATCACCACTAATCTCTTCATTATCCTGACATATTAGCCCTGAGCGGCAAGGAATTTACAATCTAGTTCACTCATCAAATTTAATGCAACATATCAGCCCTGAAAAGAAAAGTAGTAAATTGTTATATATTCTGAGTAAAAATCTATTCAGAAAAAATCGTTGGCATGCTACAGTATCTAATCCTCCAGTCAGTGCAAGCTGTAATTGCTTTCCAAGAAAGAAATCAATTTATTATCTCTCGACTATCAACAAGCATGTTACTATAAAACTTTTAGAAACATTAGAGGTAGTGATTTAACAATCTAAATTAGATGCCCACTATTCTAAGGCACTAACACTTAATCCAACAGATTATAATTATGCTAGTCAATCAAGATGTGTCCATTTAAGCAGTAGCAAATTACCATCAAACTACAAATATAACAAAGAGTAGAATTCATATAACACAGTAGTAACAGATTCTCCTCCCACCCTTGCAACTGGCGGTGCTAATGATGAAACTGGAACTTGTAAGCCAGCTGGTTGTGGATGATGGAATTTACATGTTGCACCAAACTTACGCTGCCCCGTTTTTACATAACAGGAACACTCTTTTTCACCCTGTTTAGATTGAAATTAAGTGCACATCAAGCAAATGTATTCCAAAATGACAAAAAAAAATCTGACAAATTCAACATAAACGTAAAGAAAAACACACCGGACGTAGCGGATATCTATAATAATTTAGTGACACAGTAGTAACAGATTCTCCTCCCACCCTTAGCATTTTAAGTGCAAGCACTGCCTGCTTGCAGCTTGCCCTGTCAAATCATTAGCTATGTTCCCAATGTAAATTAGCCTTTATTTTAGCAATCTTACTCAGGCCTTTATTGGTCCCACAACAGATGACAAGATTGAGGAACATTCTTTATAGGGTGTGGTAGAATTTAGCATTCTCACGATGATTAAGGGGGAAAATTAAGAAATATCAATATCCATGAATATTTTTGAAATTTTACAATCATGGGTTGTTTGATATCAGAGTTGGAGGATTTTTGGACACAAGTTACCTCAATTTTTCTTCTATATAAGAAAATTTTGTAACAACAGCCTAACAGATTATTTACACAATTCTTCTGACATATTTCTACACCATTCCCATAGTGAGATTTGAAGATTTCTTCTACTTCTCTTGCTCTGATTTGTAGACTTTATGATAGTAACCAAACCTTTAAGAACCCTAGTTTAATCCCCCAAACATTGACATTTTCAGCATAACCCTAACCCAATGTTAGGATACAATTCAAGCATCAAAACCACAATTCTTACCCTGCTATCCTGAAATTTCTGCAACTATTACAGCCTTAGTCCCAAAAATTTGGGCCTACTATAGATCCCAAATAGATTAATCAGGAATATCCACATATACTCTTTGTAACTTCCTTAATTAACAAGTCCTTCTTTAACTTTTTACTACTTCTACCAATGTTATTTTAGGTCTTCCTCTACCTCTTCTTGTTCCCTCATCTTCCCCACCAGTGCAGTAATTGCTCTACTTTGCACATGAACAAACCATCTCAAGCAACTCCTCCTCATCTTTTCATCAACAAGAGTAATCCCTATCTTTAAATGAATTTCTTTGTTTTGTATACTATCATTCATTTCATTTCCACTTATCCATCTTAATATTCTCATTTTAGCTACACTCATTTTATGAACATGTTGCTTCTTAATAGCCAACATTCAATACCATAGAGCACAATTGGTCTTATAGCAAATTTATAAAACATTTCCTTTAACTTAATAGGTATTTTGTAATCACGCAATACTCTTGATGCACTTCTTCACTTCATCCATCCTTATCCTTTTTGTTTTTTTTTGTTTGAAGGATAATCAATATATATTGAAGAAAAAAGAGAGAGTATACAGGAAAAAGAAAAACAAAAAAGCAAATCCAAAAAAATCTGACACAAAGCAGGATCCAAACTAGTTATTAGACACACAAGTCACCAATAAAATCTAAAAAAGAAGCCATAGAGAAAGTGGAAGAATTAGAGCCCCAATTGTACAAGCATTTCAGGAACAAGAATTTTAAAGTGTATATTTCTCTAAGGAAAGCAGAAGGGATTAGTCATGCAATAAAATTTTATATGATATTAAGTGTATAACCACTTTATGCAATACTTAAGTCCAAAGTCCAACTGATAGCTCTACAAATTAAGACCTAAAATCAACCATAGCAATTGCTTAATGATCCACCACAAAAGAGATAAGTTATATCAAACTATCACAAACTAATTTGAGAGAAAGCCGCATGAACATACTCTTTGCCAGATACTGTATTGGTCCTATTAAAGATTCTTGGAATCTAATACTTTACTGTACTCAATTTCTACTCATATCAACTCCATATAGAAAACATAGCAATCATACAAAGATAAAAGGTTTTATGCGTAATTGATGATAAATGGACAAGGAACTATAATAGAATTTTCAGTGAGACTGTTTCAAACCCAACCACCCTTTGCTGGCTGTTAACTAAACAGATTATAAATAAATTCACCTTCACATTCTCACCTGAGTACAACTAAATTCAAAGAAGAGTACAACTAGACAAATCCCCCAATTTGTCCTACATCACTTTTACTTCATGGATCAATATTAGGATACTCAATAATGCAATCAAAAGTTAAGTTGTAACGATAATTTGCACAGAATTATTTCTGGTGAATCCAAAAGAGTGTCTTCCACTGGCAAAAGAGAAGAATCGGTTGATTCTATCTTATGTCCTTTCAAATGCAAGGAATTTCTTTTTTAACTAATGCCCTTTAGTTTTGGGCATAGATTCAAGCATTGTAAATTCCCAAGAAACAACTGAAGTATTCATATGGTATGTAGATACAGGAAAAGAAAATAATGAAGAAAAGAACAAGAGGGCGTGAAAAATATACCAAGCTAGGAGAGAAGCAGCCATCGATGAAACCTTCATTTGGGAACAGGGTCTCAACTACATAATGAGTGGAATGAAGGAATTTTGCCCGGAAAAATCTAGCTGCATCTTCTTCGTATGTCTCCCCGAGGGCCTGAAAAATTACAATGCTAATAAAACGCTTTTTGTCATCTTCTATGGTGTCTTCATAGCCATAGATAGGATGTGGAGGCATGCCAGTCCTCACATAACAAAAGCGCTGATTTCCAAAGTGAAGCAAGGTTGTGTCGGATTGCAATTGCGGAGGAACATTAAAAATAGCATCCATACCCATCTTCCCAGAGACTAAATGAAGGCTGTGGTGTTTAAACAAACTTCCTGCATGTTGAACCTCCTCTGCTTCCTCTTCCTCTTCCTCCTCTGATTCTTCTTCCTCTTCCTCCTCTGATTCTTCTTCCTCTGCTAATGGGGCTATCGCAGCTATCGTGTGATGGTAACATCCATAAAGAGTATCATCTACAAACTCAGTCCTACCCGAGAAATCACGAGGGTAAGAACGGAGGCTTGAACATTTTGTCCATTGCCTTTTGTCGAGATCGAAACAGTAGAGACGCTCTTTTCCCCGCTGCCATGCTACAAGGAGAGCCTTCCTTTCCACAACAGCATGCCCCAGCCATATAGTCTTCACGTTCCTTATGGGGGGATTTCGCAACACGGTCCACTTATCATCCACGGGATCATAGACCTCAAAGTAAGCAAAGCTTTTGAGATCTAAGTCCTTCATCTTAGAACTGTCGCTGATGTTCATTTGGATGGTGCTTCCAACCACGTAAATCTTTTCATCAGCCACGAAGGCCTGGGGACTGACCTTTCCACTGTTCATCCGTGTACCGCTATACATCTTTTTATCAGCCACCACCGGGGTGGCGAGGTCAAAAATATAGACATCTCGCGGGAAAACATCCCGTTTCACATTCTTGAGTTTGTTCTTTACATCTTCATCAATATTTGGGTGATCGATATTGAATTTGCCGCCCAAAAAGTACAATTTATCGCCCAATGAAACGCAAGACATGTTGTTAGGGTATTCTCCATTTTTAAGTTGGAGGATTGGGGAGAGTGACCTCGGATTCATTATTTGGTCGGTTTGGGTGGCTTCCGTTGGGGGAGGAGGGAGATGGATTGGTAGGTCAATCTTATACAAGGAATACATTACTGGGCTATCTGGGTGCGAGAAGAATAGGTACAGCTTCTTCGATTTTGCTTCTAATGATGCTGACTGTACATCTTGCAATCGAGACGGCGGTGACTCGATTCCGAAGGGAGAGTCATCGTCTTCTTCCGAAGGAAAAGTCATCGTCTTCTTCGAAGGAAACCCGGCCCTCTCCGCCGTCCGATCATGTGACGATATCGAGGTTCTTTTTCCTTTGTACCGGAAGTGGAAGAGAAAGTGGCTAAGGACCTCAACGCACTCGGTGAACTTGTCTTGGCTGGCTGCAAGTATATTCCTAATATTTTAAAGGCCAAATTATAAGGGACTTTAAGTGATTTGAATCCAAAATCACGGGATCCCATTCTCACTCTTCTGGAGTTCTCACTTCAGCCAACAATTAAAAGAACAAATAGTTCAATGTTGTTTCTGTCTTCACGGCTTGCGGCGGTGCGAGGAAAAATGATTTCCTATATATATAGCGCTACTATGAACTCTCTGAGACCCACACGCTATGAAAGGGCGAGAGCTGGAATGAAACTGGGTGGTTTGGACTTTGGAATGTGAATGTGAATTTTTTTTTTGCCACCCATTATCTATTTTTGTGTAGATGAGGGCCTTGAGATTTGATATGAGTGCCACGACCTTTAAGCCCGATCTGAGGGATGAGAAGAATCTGGGCTTTTAAGCCCACTCCGTGAAGTAAGGCTAAAATGAATAATTATCTCCTAGGGTTTAGCTCAGTTGCAAATAGACCCCTGTGGTTTTGATTTTGCAATATAAATACCTGGGGTTTTTAAATTGGTGAAATTGACCCCTCTAAGTACATTTTTTACCAATTTTGCTAACGAAATTTGTCATATGCATTGCACTTGAGTTTATAATAATAAATTTTTATTATAAAGTGGTCACATGTAATACACGTGACAAATTTCTACTAGCAAAATCGACAAAAAAAGTATTTAGAAGGGTCAATTTCACCAATTTAAAAACCCCAAGTGGTTATATTGCAAAATCAAAACCTCAGGGCGTCTGTTTGTAACTGAGCCAAATCCCAGGAGGTGATTATACAATTTGGCCGTGAAGTAATAGAGTTTTGGGCCTTTGAATCCACTTAGTGTAGTAGGGAAGTTTGGGCTTCTGAGTCCATCCCGTGTGGTGATGAGTTTGGGCTTTTGAGTTTTGAGTCCCACTACGTGTAGTGAAGAAGGTTTGGACCCAATGTTTCAAAGACTGTGAAGACCTTTGAACAAAAGCCCAACCCATGTAGCCTTAGGAGTTTTTTGGGCTTTCTTTGGGCATTAAATTTAAACCTGTTCGTCCTATGGTTCAGTAATTTTTTTTTGGGGTCCGGCTCCCCTCCCATTATAAACATGAGCGAATCCACTCTAGGCCTAGGGTGGGCACGTATATTTTTTTTTAAAAATTATTAGGTAAAATATAAAAAAATAATTGGATTTTATAAAATGCTCATCCTTAATTTTTTGGATAATTCTACAATAGCCACATTTTTTTTGTGTGCGTGTAGTACTTTTAATAGATAAGATGTCACATTGATGGTATTAATGTCACAAATGATGGTAATTACTCCACATATATTGATACCTATGATCACATTATTTGATACCCTAAATTTTTATTTATTTATTTAAATTTAATATATATAAAATTGGAGAGCACCAACATCACATTGAATAGCACTACCATCACATATGATGGCAACAACATCATATCTGATGATAACAATTGAATGGATACCAAACTCACATAAAGAGTGAGTATTGTAGAATGACCCTAATTTTTTTGTTAATTTTTTTTTTCTAGGTATATATATTTACTAGTTGTGACTGCCACTGTGAAAATATCATTTTCTGCTATGAAAATTTTGAATAATCAATTACATAGTCAAATGAGTGATCAATGGATGGATAACAACTTGATTATATACATAGGGAAAAACATTTATCGTAATATTAATAATAAAGTTATAAGATAACTGTCACGCCCCGAACCCAAAGCATGAGCTCGACACGTGACAATCGCCGCACATCCATAAGGCGTACCTTACAAGTGTGCCAGGCCTTACAAACAGATTCTAAAAAAATATATCCTTGATATAAAATCTCCAAATTAACATAATAACCAGTAAGTTCAAATGAATTTAAACCCATGCTTTGCTATTCCAAAGTCTAATCAGCAAAAAGTCTATCACATAAATTCCTTAAACAACAAATAAGAAATACTACTATTATCCATGCCTAGAAGTCCTTCTCACACAACTTCCCCCGCAACGTCCGAGCTAGCTAATCCTCAGAATCTGAAATGGGAAAATAAATGGGGGGTGAGCTGGGAGGCCCAGTAAATAACCAAATATCCTTATCCAGCCGGATCAAACATACATTTGTTAAAAACATATATACATAGGTACTACAAAATTCTTAAACAATGATTTTGATAAAGCACTTGGTTTGGTTCACAAAATAAAATATATTATTTTCATTTGCAAATAGCAAGTTAAACATATTCAGAAATAAATACAGATACAAATATAGATTCAAATACAAGTTCAAATTCAGATTCAGATTCAGATACAGAAACAGATACAGATACAGATATAGATATAAATACATATACTAAACAGTCTTTAGTGACTACGGCCACATTATCCTTGTGACAAGGCCCAAAAACCACACATAGGTCGGTGGCAAACCCCAGAATGAAACTAGTTTCGGTACCAACGTATAATCCCCATTGGCGGGGCCCAGAACATAGTCAGACTGAGAGGTTTCAAATATCAAAACACATTTCAAAATATATTTCGAAGTCCAAAACATAGTGATTTTCAAACCTTATTCAAATTATGTACAAAAACAAATCAGTTTAACAAATAAGCTGTACAAAGATTCTTGTAACATATAATCACATGCTTGATCCGAATTTTTGAAGTAAAACAATACTTTACAAATACAATGATTTTTCTAATATTTCGAAACAAAATTGATTTTGGCATAATAAAATAATAAACTATAATAATAAGTTCACAAATATGAATATTTAATATATAAAATTGAGAAAATACTAGTTAAGGATAAAGGTTACTTACCTCTACCAAGTAAAAGATAATGTAATCCTCCCTATCTTCTCTTTTCAAATCTCACAAATCAAATCCTAATCAATTATACAATAATCAAAATACATTAATTGACATAAATAATGCTATTTACTTAGCAACTAATTTATTCACTGGACTACCTAATATTGGCCTAAATCCTTCTCCATTGCTTTCACGTCAATAGCTATAGCCATGACAAGTTTTATTATTTTTATTTATTTCCTTTCTTTACTTTCTTTTTCTTTGACTGCATGTACAGCAGTATTAGCCCATATACTTCTTAAGTCTTCACGTTAGTAGTCTTCTAGTAGGCATATGGCCTTCTTTTATTTTGTTTCTTTTACTTTTTCTGCATGTACAGGAAGCTACTAGTAGGCATATGGCCTTCTTTTACTTTGTTTCTTTTAATTTTTCTGCATGTACAGAAGGCATAAGGCTGGTACTGTACATTAACAGCATTAACTTCACGTCAACATACTAGCTAGCAGCCCTATAAGTTGATATCTCTCTTTGTTGATCACGTAAAACAGCAAATAGGCATTCTTTTCTTTCTTATTCTTTTATCTTGAAAAACTCCTCATCACGTCTACCTTGTAGACGTGACCACCTTTCCTTTCTCTTTTGAAGAAAAAGATCTCATGCTTCTACCATATGTTCAGAATAGTATTCACCAAAACTAAGATTCATGTTGTTCCTAAAACCATCCAGATTCATATGTATAAATATCAACCTAAATCTACTACCAATTATTAACTAGCAAAACCAATTCATATTTCAATGAAAATTTATTCTAAAAGAAAAGTATTGAGACTCTTACCTTTCTTTTCTTGAATTTCTTGAATTTCTTGGAAGTTTTGCCGTCAAAGTTTTTTAAGTATTCATTAAAGTTATAGCTCTATTTATACTCTAATATTGCTAGGGTTACAACCTATTTATTTTTATTTCCACAAACTTCTTAAATAAATGATTATTGTATTTTTATCCCACAATTAAAATTTCTAGGTTACCCACTTAAACAAAAATTCCTTTTTCTATAAAATTACTAGGTTACCCACTTAAACAAAAACTCTTTTTCTATTATATTGTGGGTTACGGGTATTACATTCTTCCCCCCTAAAAAAAAGTTTAGTCCTCTAAACTTGACGTACCTGACTCCTCAAAGAGATAAGGGTATTTCTCCCTCATTTCCTCCTCTAGCTCCCATGTGGCCTCCCTCTCAGAATGGTTGCTCCACTGTACCTTAACGTATTGTATGGTGCGACGCCTCAATTCTTGTTCCTTTTTATCTACAATTCTTACTGGTTGTTCTTCATACGTTAAGTCCTCCCTTAGCTGCAAAGGTTCATATGCCACCACATGGTTGCAGTCCGGAACATATTTCCTCAACATTGAGACATGAAAAACATTATGTACCCCTGCCAACATAGGGGGTAAGGCAAGTCTATAAGCCACTTCGCCTACTCGCTCTAGAACTTCAAAGGGGCCTATAAATCGAGGACTCAGCTTGCCCTTGATACCAAATCTCATAACACCTTTGGTAGGAGACACTCTTAAGAACACATGATCACCCACTTGATACTCCAATTTTCTCCTCCTAGTATCTGCATAGCTTTTCTGCCTACTCTGAGCTGAACGAAGTCGCTCTCTGATCAACTGAATTTTATCCACAGTGTGCTGAACAATCTCTGGCCCCAATATTTTCCTTTCACCAATGTCATCCCAACATATTGGAGATCTACACTTCCTTCCGTACAAAGCCTCATAAGGTGCCATTTGGATACTTGCCTGGTAGCTATTATTGTAGGCAAACTCCACCAATGGTAGGTGTTCCTCCCATGAACCCCTAAAATCAATGGCACACGCCCTTCAACATATCCTCCAAGTATCTGAATAGTTCCTTTCAGATTGCCCATCTGTCTGAGGATGAAAGGCTGTGCTAAAATTCAAATTTGTTCCCATAGCCATGTGTAATTTCTTCCAAAATTGAGATACAAATCTTCGATCCCTGTCTGACACAATAGTTACTGGAACTCCGTGCAATCTCACTATCTCATTAACATAAAGTTTTGCTAGCCTCTCCAATGACAAGCCAATCTTAATGGCTAGAAAGTGTGCAGATTTTGTTAAGCGATCTACAATCACCCAAATAGAATCATTACCGTTAGGAGTTCTTGGAAAGCCTGTTACAAAATCCATGCTAATATGTTCCCACTTCCATTCAGGAATAGGAAGAGGTTGTAGCAACCCTCCTGGCCTTTGGTGTTCAATCTTCACCTGTTGACACACCAAGCATCGTGCGACATATCCTGCAATTTCTCTTTTCATATTGTTCCACCAGAAGGTTCCCTTCAAATCCCTATACATCTTGGTGCCTCCTGGATGAACTGTGTATCCAGTGTTATGTGCTTCACTTAAAATCTCCTCCTTAAGATCTGGGTCATTAGGCACACAAAGCCTATTGCCAAACCTCAAGGATCCATCCTCGTGAATGCAAAACTCAGATGGTGCGCCTGACTCTACCATGAGCTTCATTTTCTGCAAATGTGGATCACCAGCTTGTGCAACCTTAATCCTCTCAACCAAGGTAGGTTGAACCCTAAGGTTTGCTAATTGTGCTCCTGGTTCATGTAATCGTACTTCTATTCTTAACTTCCTCAAATCCTCCAGTATCTGCCTTTGAGTAGTCAACATTGCTGCCAAATTCCCTGTAGACTTCCTACTTAAGGCATCAGCTACCACATTAGCCTTTCCAGGGTGATATTTAATGGTTAGATCGTAGTCTTTTATCAACTCCAACCACCTCCTCTGTCTCATGTTCAACTCTTTCTGGGTGAAGATGTATTTCAGGCTCTTATGATCCGTAAATATCTCACACTGTACACCATATAGGTAATGCCTCCAAATCTTCAAAGCAAAAACCACAGCTGCCAATTCCATGTCATGCGTAGGGTAATTTTGTTCATAGGGTTTTAGTTGCCTAGAAGCATAAGCCACCACCCTACCATGTTGCATTAAAACACATCCCAAGCCTTTCTTAGAAGCATCACTATAAATAATGAGACCACCACTTCCATCAGGTATAGTAAGTATAGGTGCTGACACCAATCTTCGTTTTAGTTCCTGGAAGCTTTGCTCACACTCTTCAGACCACTCAAACTTAACCCCTTTCTGGGTCAAACGAGTTAAGGGCATGGCTAAGTGAGAGAAGCCTTCAACAAATCTCCTATAGTAGCCTGCCAAACCTAAGAAACTACGAATCTCAGTTACATTGTTCGGTCTATTCCACTCCACTACTGCTTCCACTTTCTTTGGATCAACAGAAATTCCATCTTTAGATATTACATGCCCAAGGAAAGCTACACTATCCAACCAGAACTCACACTTCTTCAACTTGGCATACAACTTCTTCTCCTCAAGTACTTGTAGTACAAGTCTCAAGTGTCTTTCATGGTCTTCCTTGCTTTTTGAATAAATCAAGATATCATCTATAAAAATCACCACAAACTGATCTAGGAAAGGCTTGAATACCCTATTCATCAAATCCATGAAGGCTGCAGGTGCATTGGTTAGCCCAAAGGGCATCACCAAAAATTCATAATGTCCGTACCTTGTTCGAAAAGCGGTCTTAGGTACATCATCTGGTTTAATTTTCAATTGGTGATAACCTGATCGAAGGTCGATCTTAGAGAAAATTTGTGCTCCTTGCAACTGGTCAAACAAATCATCAATTCTTGGTAATGGGTACTTGTTCCTCACTGTCACTCTATTTATCTCCCTGTAATCAATACAAAGTCGCATGCTTCCATCCTTCTTCTTCACAAACAACACTGGTGCGCCCCAAGGTGAGACACTAGGCCTAATAAAGCCTTTATCCAGTAACTCTTGCAACTGCTCTTTCAGCTCCTTCAACTCAGCTGGTGCCATACGGTATGGAGCCTTTGAAATAGGGCCTGAACTTGGTAGTAAATCAATTGAAAATTCAATCTCCCTATCTGGTGGCAATCCTGGCAAATCTTCTGGAAAGACTTCAGGAAATTCACTCACTATAGGAATATTTTCTATTTTCAATTCATCCTGTTGGGTATCTCTTACTGTGGCTAGATACCCTCTACACCCCTTCCTTAGCATCCGTTTGGCTTGTAGAGCCGAAATCACACATGGAGTAACACTTGCCCCACTTCCCACAAAGCTAAATTCCATCTCACCTGGTATTTGAAACTTCACCTTCTTGCTACGACAATCAACAGAGGCATAGTTGGCAGCCAGCCAATCCATCCCAAGTATAACATCAAAATCTTTCATTTCCAGCAATGTTAGGTCTGCCACTAATTCCCTATCTGCTATTTTGGTAACACATGACTTACAAATATCACTTGCAATAACTACACCCCCAACTGGAGTATCTACACACAACTCAATATCTAGAGGTATAGACTCTAAGTTATGTTTCTTTGCAAAAACAACAGATACGAAAGAATGAGTGGCACCAGGATCAAACAACACACATGCATAGGCTGAGGATACTTGTATAATACCTGTTATCACGGCATTAGAGGTGTTGGCATCCTGTTGAGTGAGTGCATAAACCCTCCCTTGATTCCTAGGCCCTTGATTCCCATTATTTTGTCTTGCTGCGAAAGTTGTTGCTGCCTGAGGTTCTTTCTTCTTAGGACAATCAGCAATCTTGTGACCTTGCTGGCCACATGCAAAGCATGCTCCAGAGAGCCAACGACAATCCTTTTCTGCATGTGACTTGCCGCATCTAGAGCAACTTGATTGTGCATTACTAGTAGTGGTTTGGTTACCTAGTCTCTTAGCTTGACCACCTGAACTCTGACCACTCTGTGGCCCTGTAGGTCTAAGCTTCTTCTTCTGCCTGTCTTCCCTGTCAGCTTGGGTCTCATTGAGCCCTCTCTCAATCAACAAAGCCTTGTTCACTACTGCTCTATAGGTGGTCAACTCAAATGCTATCACAGATGTCTTGATTCGAGGTCGCAACCCCTCCTCAAATCTCCGAGCCTTGCTATCTTCTTCTGCCACCAATGTAGGAGCAAATCTTCGCTAACCTAGCAAATTCAGCCTTCATATTGACTAACAGTCATGTTCCCTTGCTCCAGCTTAATAAATTCTCTCTCCTTTCTGGCGACGAACACTTGTAGGGAAGTACTTCTCATAAAAGGCTGCCTTAAACATTTCCCAGGTGTAAGATTCTGGGTCATGATCATGATTGTGTTTATCCTCTTCCATCCGCCACCAGTCATATGCGTCACCTTGCAGCATGTAAGTGGCATAATTCACCTTTTCTTCCTCAGCACACTTTAGCACCCTGAATGCCTTCTCCATCTCAGTCAGCCACTTTTCAGCTACCAGGGGTTCAGTGGACCCCTCAAAAGATGGTGGAGTCAGCCTCTTAAATTCAGTCATGTTGCTCCGATGTCCTTGGCGTTGTTCCATCATCCTTGCCACATTATTTCCAGTAGTGGTTTGCTGTTGCACTACCCCAATCAAAGTCTGCATCAGTTGGAACATATCGGGTTGTTGTCCCTGATTGTCAACGCCCGTACCATCGGTGTTTTCAGGGATGTTCGCAGCTTTCCTCTTATGGGGTGCCATCTAAACATATAATTAATAGTCAAAACACTAAAATTTTTTATTCGATTTCAGAGTTGAGGTTTCTTAAATAACATAAAATGTATCATAAGCATTACAGAAAGCGTCCCAAAACTATTTCCTACCCCACTCACAATTTATCAATAGTACTTCCTAAGAATCAAACCAAATCACAACGTCTATAGGATTATAACCTAGGAAAAACCTCTATAAAATCATTGCTTAAACTTCATAAATTCTTCAGAATCATAACCTAAGCTCTGATACCATTTATAGAAAAAGGAATTTTTGTTTAAGTGGGTAACCTAGAAATTTTAATTATGGGATAAAAATACAATAATCATTTATTTAAGAAGTTTGTGGAAATAAAAATAAATAGGTTGTAACCCTAGCAATATTAGAGTATAAATAGAGCTATAACTTTAATGAATACTTAAAAAAAAACTTTGACGGCAAAACTTCCAAGAAATTCAAGAAATTCAAGAAAAGAAAGGTAAGAGTCTCAATACTTTTCTTTTAGAATAAATTTTCATTGAAATATGAATTGGTTTTGCTAGTTAATAATGGGTAGTAGATTTAGGTTGATATTTATACATATGAATCGGATGGTTTTAGGAACAACATGAATCTTAGTTCTTGGTGAATACTATTCTGAACATATGGTAAAGCATGAGATCTTTTTCAAAAGAGAAAGCAAAGGTGGTCATGTCTACAAGGTAGACGTGATGAGGAGTTTTTCTAAAAGAATAAGAAAGAAAAGAATGCCTATTTGCTGTTTTACGTGATCAACAAAGAGAGATATCAACTTATAGGGCTGCTAGCTAGTATGTTGACGTGAAGTTAATGCTGTTAATGTACAGTACCAGCCTTATGCCTTCTGTACATGCAGAAAAAGTAAAAGAAACAAAACAAAAGAAGGCCATATGCCTACTAGTAGTTCCTGTACATGCTGTCAAAGAAGAAACAAAACAATAAAAGAAAACTAAAACTCTGACAACACCATATAGCATTTAGACGTGAGGCATCAAGGAGATGAATTAATAATAGTTAAGTAGTGGTTGTCTCACAACCAATCAATATAGGATTCTGCACATAGTACGTTAATAGAGTATTAGTTTATGCTACAAGAGCTGATATATTGTGAACACTGTTCAATTGACTTAGGATTTGATTTGTGAATTTCGTAAAGAAGAAATAGAGAATATTATCAGATCTCTTGTTTGGTAGAGGTAAGTAACCTTTATCCTTAACTAGTATTTTCTCAATTTTATATATTAAATATTCCTATTTGCGAACTTATTATTATAGTTATTTATTCTATTATGCCAAAATCAACTTTGTTTCGAAATATCAGAAAATCATTGTATTTGTAAAGTATTGTTTACTTCAAAAATTCGGATCAAGCATGTAATTATATGTTACAAGAATCTTTGTAAAGCTTATTTGTTAAACTGATTTGTTTTTGTACATAATTTGAATAAGGTTTGAAAATCACTATATTTTGGAATTCAAATATATTTTAAATGTGTTTTGATATTTGAAAACTCTCAGTCTGACTATGTTCTGGGCCCCGCCAATGGGGATTATACGTTGGTACCGAAACTAGTTTCATTCTGGGGTTTGCCACCGACCTATGTGTGGATTTTGGGCCTTGTCACAAGGATAATGTGGCCGTAGTCACTAAAGACTGTTTAGTATATGTATTTATATCTATATCTGTATCTGTATCTGTCTCTGTATCTGAATCTGAATTTGAATTTGAACCTGTATTTGAATCTATATTTGTATCTATATTTATTTCTGAATATGTTTAAACTTGCTATTTGCAAATAAAATAATATATTTTATTTTGTGAACCAAACCAAATGCTTTATCAAAACAATCATTTGAGAATTTTGTAGTACCTATGTGGTTCACAAAATAAAATATATTATTTTATTTGCAAATAGCAAGTTTAAACATATTCAGAAATAAATATAGATACAAATATAGATTCAAATACAGGTTCAAATTCAAATTCAGATTCAGATACAGAGACAGATACAGATACAGATATAGATATAAATACATATACTAAACAGTCTTTAGTGACTACGGCCACATTATCCTTGTGACAAGGCCCAAAAACCACACATAGGTCGGTGGCAAACCCCAGAATGAAACTAGTTTCGGTACCAACGTATAATCCCCATTGGCGGGGCCCAGAACATAGTCAGACTGAGAGTTTTCAAATATCAAAACACATTTAAAATATATTTGAATTCCAAAACATAGTGATTTTCAAACCTTATTCAAATTATGTACAAAAACAAATCAGTTTAACAAATAAGCTTTACAAAGATTCTTGTAACATATAATCACATGCTTGATCCGAATTTTTGAAGTAAACAATACTTTACAAATACAATGATTTTCTGATATTTCGAAACAAAGTTGATTTTGGCATAATAGAATAAATAACTATAATAATAAGTTCGCAAATAGGAATATTTAATATATAAAATTGAGAAAATACTAGTTAAGGATAAAGGTTACTTACCTCTACCAAACAAGAGATCTGATAATATTCTCTATTTCTTCTTTACGAAATTCACAAATCAAATCCTAAGTCAATTGAACAGTGTTCACAATATATCAGCTCTTGTAGCATAAACTAATACTCTATTAACGTACTATGTGCAGAATCCTATATTGATTGGTTGTGAGACAACCACTACTTAACTATTATTAATTCATCTCCTTGATGCCTCACGTCTAAATGCTATATGGTGTTGTCAGAGTTTTAGTTTTCTTTTATTGTTTTGTTTCTTCTTTGACAGCATGTACAGGAACTACTAGTAGGCATATGGCCTTCTTTTGTTTTGTTTCTTTTACTTTTTCTGCATGTACAGAAGGCATAAGGCTGGTACTGTACATTAACAGCATTAACTTCACGTCAACATACTAGCTAGCAGCCCTATAAGTTGATATCTCTCTTTGTTGATCACGTAAAACAGCAAATAGGCATTCTTTTCTTTCTTATTCTTTTAGAAAAACTCCTCATCACGTCTACCTTGTAGACATGACCACCTTTGCTTTCTCTTTTGAAAAAGATCTCATGCTTTACCATATGTTCAGAATAGTATTCACCAAAACTAAGATTCATGTTGTTCCTAAAACCATCCGATTCATATGTATAAATATCAACCTAAATCTACTACCCATTATTAACTAGCAAAACCAATTCATATTTCAATGAAAATTTATTCTAAAAGAAAAGTATTGAGACTCTTACCTTTCTTTTCTTGAATTTCTTGAATTTCTTGGAAGTTTTGCCGTCAAAGTTTTTTAAGTATTCATTAAAGTTATAGCTCTATTTATACTCTAATATTGCTAGGGTTACAACCTATTTATTTTTATTTCCACAAACTTCTTAAATAAATGATTATTGTATTTTTATCCCATAATTAAAATTTCTAGGTTACCCACTTAAACAAAAATTCCTTTTTCTATAAAATTACTAGGTTATCCACTTACACAAAAACTCTTTTTTTTTTTTTTTTGAATCCTTTGGGACCGGTTATTACATTCTCCCCCACTTATAAGAATTCAGTCCTCTGAATTCGTTCCATATTGAATGAGTACATCACACTTCCACTGCGCTACTCAAATGCCACAAATTTAATACCATCAATAAAATTTCCTTACTCATCCATCACAGTATACAAACTATTAAAATATGAAAAATCCTTCAGATACACATAACTTTTACCAAAGTAATTCTTTAATTCCCTTTCATAACTAATAAGAATTATGCGACCTATTTTTCAAAATTAATCCAAATAATCTATAATTTATCATTGGCTAGTCTCAAATAAATCAAAAATCTTAATGAGTCTCCAAAAGTATAACAAAAGAAAATCCAATGATATCAAGGTTCACATAAATCACTAAATTCTAACAGTCATTTAATTCTGTACCTCAAGATAAAATAATGTCTCCATTCTCTTGTAAGCTCAAAAATGTTTCATGATATATCCAGATATATTTTCTATAACACAATTTGTAACTATAAGATATCCAAAGTCTCCTTACATATTTCACTTAAGCACTAATATGGTGTCCACGTCATAGAATACCTCAATCATAGAAATTATCTTTTGCAATTAAACCATACTTAGATCACCTCTAACTTCTAGATAGTCAAATACGATAGTACTTAAGCTTAACTCTTTAAACAAATCGAGTTCCTCACAATATAGAATTATAGTCTCTAAGTGCTGATTGGCTAGAAAGGACAATGTCCACTGTGTCACCTTTATGAATAGAAAACTTTTTAGATCACTAAATAAAACAGCCCAAATTTTCGCCTTACTAGAAATTTAGCCTAATAACCTCGCTCTTTTAATACCATATAGCTTCATAAGTTCTAAAACTTTTCCACTATAAGATCCAAAGTGTTACAATTGAATACACTAATATACCTAAAGTTTTGAAAAGAAAAATGTTATCAACCGTCCTTCATCAATATCTATTTAAAGTTGAATGCTAAAAACTCAAGAATAATCTCTAACATTGCTTTGTTGATTTATATGTTCCTGAATCACAATTTGAGTTTTTCAATACCTCTCATTTTGATAGCATCACTCTTATGCCTCAAATCAAAATTATTCTCCTTTTAAAGTTGATAAGACTACACCACTGTAAAGCCAACGTCAAAGCAACCTAATTATACTCAATAAGATCGATCCACTAATGGAAGGTATAATTCACATAAGATTTATATCGGAGACAACATTTACTATTTGAAAAACATACCTTCATAATTTTATTTTTTTATTTTTTTCCTCAAAGTACTTGTATGTAGAATTTTCCAAAGAGACCTTAAGTATCAAACTATGCACTACCTTAATATCACTCTTATAGATTTCCCCTATCACACATAATCATAATATGGGACTAAAAAGAATTTTAGAATCTATCCTTTAGGTACTACAGTCTAACACAATGATGTTTTCAATTAACTCATTAGACCAATTTAGCCCTTCATAATTCCACCTTCAAATATAAACTTATAATTCCCACTTGTATAAGCTTTGAAGAAAAATGACTATATAAAAGTGTCAAGCTTTGAAAATTTCCAACAGATTACTCTAGGCTTAGCTGGGTAAAAGATTCAAAAACTTTAGAACGACTAAAATCTTTCAATAACCAAATCACACCTGTAATATCAAAATTCAAAACCTTAACCTTTGAAAAGTTCCATCATATAACTACTGTGAACTACTGGAAAATAGTAAGTTTGTTAATTAAAGCTGTCCGAAAAATTATTTAAATTATCAGAAAGTTGGTCCAATATCCCAAGGAACGTACTTACTACCCCTTATAATTAAACCTATATTATCTACATGTCAAACCTTTCGCATCCTACAAAAAACTATAACATCACAGTACTCATCATTTTGAAAAGATTCAATCCACCAAGTTCATATCACCTCAAATCAAGGAATCACATTGTTATAACACAATATTAACCTTTAGAAGTTCATACGGGTTCTAACTCCATCGTTACTAATGTCATTTGGGAATGTCCATAAGTCTCATGTTATATGGTGGCATCTTAACCCACGTTCAATATAAGATAATACTAAGATTTTACAAATTCCAATTCTATCAAAACTAATAAGATACTCAAACTTCTGCTAGCACAAAATGTAACCCCAAAAATGTTAAATGTCTGTCTCACGTTAAGAATTATTTGTCAATACCTACAAATCACACCCAACAATAATAACGATCCAACTCAATGAAAATCAAACCTTAACACGAAAATCCACCACTATTCAAAATCTATTGCTTATAAGAACCCTCAAAATTTACATTTGAAATTTATTTTTAACAGATCAACAACCCTCAAATAATTTTCTTTCTCATACTACGAATTTTCTCATTTCCATAAAAATCAAAACTGACCATAAGGTCTTTTGAATTATAACCTAAACCACATAGAGTCTACATAATCACTACCCAAACTCCATTAAGACTATAGAATCATAAACTAAATTCCACAAAGTTTACAAATCAAAACCTAACTCCACAAGGTCTACAAAATCATAACCTAACTCCACAAAGTTTACAGAATCATAACCTGAACTTCATAAATTCTTCAGAATTATAACCTGAGTTTTATAAAATCTACAGAATCATAACCTAAGCTCTGATACCACTTAATTGTCACACCCCGAACCCAAAGCATGAGCTCGACACGTGACAATCGCCGCACACCCATAAGGCATACCTTACAAGTGTGCCAGGCCTTATAAACAGATTCTAAAAACAATATCCTTGATATAAAATCTCCAAATTAACATAATAACCAGTAAGTTCAAATGAATTTAAACCCATGCGTTGCTATTCCAAAGTCTAATAAGCAAAAAGTCTATCACATAAAGTCCTTAAACAACAAATAAGAAATACTACTATTATCCATGCCTAAAAGTCCTTCTCACACAACTTCCCCCGCAACGTCCGAGCTAACTAATCCTCAGAATCTGAAATGGGAAAATAAATGGGGGGTGAGCTGGGAGGACTAGTCAAGTTACAATTAGGGTTCTTTGCAATTGTTAATAAAGCTCAGTTCGACCCAATAATTGCCCGATGTGGGACTCAGCAAACACACACACTTATCAGATTTTGGGGCATCACAATCTCCCCCACTTAAATCCCTAACGTCCTCGTTAGGGCCCATATCCGAGCCCACATGGGATTACTGGGTTGGCTCTGATACCATTTGTAACAATCCAAGGAAAGCGCTAGCCACATCTGCGCTTATACCCCAAAAGGACTAGTCAAGTTACAATTGGGGTTCTTTGCAATTGTTAATAAAGCCCAGTTCGACCCAATAATTGCCCGATGTGGAACTCAGCAAACACACACACTTATCAGATTTTGGGGCATCACAATAACGGTTTCAAAATATAAAACACAAGTCAAAATCAATTGTAAAAGGCTATAATGAGCTTCTTGTTTATTACTTTTTTGTTATATAAATAATGTATATCGGCTTTGACATTTTTTTGTATTATGTCTATTAAACTTTAGGATTAAAATGTGCTCACCCTAGACTGAATTTCTGGATCCACCCTTGATTATAAATCATTAAATTCTCTCATTTTCTCCCATTTTTGGCCGAATGAAGGACATGTGGAAGGTACAAAATCTGAAGGTAAAAAATAAGCCACGTCAATACCATTTATTTCACTTCTCTCTCAAGTCTCAATCACATCTTTACTTGGGCTTAACATTCTTGCAAATACCAACCTTGCCAAAATAGATAAGGCAATTGTAAAGTTTGAGATGGTGGGAAATGCACAAACAACAGAATAAGAAACTAAAAGGAAACTAAGACACTAAAGAATCAACAAGTATGACAAGTTGCTTTTACAATGCCAAGCTCAAAGGAATAGCTTGATAAATCACTAATATTGTTGTTTTGTCTGTGCGTGTGCACGCGTAGGTGGGTGTACCTTCATAAATGTAGCGAGATTCAAATCCAAGTATTTGGTGAAGAGAATAAATATGTTAACAGATCATATTCTACCCGCTTCAGTGAGTGTTGATCTTCATGGAACATTCCAATTAGAGGGTTTCATAGAGCTAGAATGCTTTTTTTTTCTTTTTTTTTTTTTTTTTTTCGTGCATTCTAATTTTCTCACTCTAGAGAAGAAAATAATGTACTACTAACGTTTTTATTTTTACTAAATTGCTTTCCAGCAGATGAATTGATTGCATACAGGTTTGACTAGGAGAGAGGGTCTATGTTAACAGGAAGAAAACTACACTGATAAAGATTTGACACAAAAGGAAGAAGAAGATAAAATCATTCACATTGCAACCATTATTCCTAAAAACTGAAACAAGATTATACTGAAGAAAAGCAAGCAGGGGTGGTATTGTCACTAATGAGCTTACCATCGCTCGCTTTCACAGTCCGCGAGTAGCATCTAAAGTCATCCCTGTAACTAATGCTTTGTCTAGTTGTTGCTGCACCAGAGAGAACAGAATGATCCTTCACCAACATCCATCCTTCAGAATCCTGTACATTATAAACAACACTCACAAACTTCCCCTGCATATACTTCTCATTCAATACATGCGAAACATTCGTGACAAGCAAATACGTATTCTTCTTCCTCTTCGGCCCCGGTAGAGTCGAGGTAATGACAACGAAAGGGTATCTCCTCCGAACACCCACTCGAGGAATCACGACACCTAAATCATTAAGCACCTTCACCTCTCTTGTTGCTTTAATTTTCTGTTTAACCAATTTATAAGCTCCATTGTTTTGAAAACTCAATGAATTTTTCAGCTTGTAGTTTTGTGACTTGTGAGAAAACCGTAGTGAAATTGCCTAAACTGGATTTAACCCACCCTACAAATTCAGCTTTCCTCTCTGCCTCTACTTTGAATGAACCATCAAGAAGCTTGAAATCTTCTTTACGCTTAAGAACTGAAAGTATTTTTCATCTCAACTCTCTTCTAGATTTCTTTCACTTCTGTTTTTCTCTGCATTCTGTAACTTTGCCATTCTTGCATTACTGCTTCACTGCAACATTGCAGAAATTCAACAGTCCAAGCAAAACCTGTCGTTTATAATTGAATTACATTGAAGTATTTATAGTAATCAACTTAATCTATACTACTCTAGAACCTTGTAGAAGGTTATGAAAGAATTAAGCTGACTAAGCAAATAACAACTTCTAACAAACAAGACCAGAATCCAAATTACAAGTGTTAACTTTAGAGAGGGAAGCACAGAGAAATAGAGAGAATAATCTGTGTATTGAGTATTTTGAATAATCATGTACAGATAAAAGAATATATATAGGCCTAGTCTAGTGTACGGTATAGTAAATACATAGTAAACCCTAGGAAACCCTAGACTAATATAATAACCGCGGTATATACATATGCTAACATCCCCCCTCAAACTCAAGGTGGTCTAACTGAAGCCATCTTGAGTTTGGAAACAAGATCACGAAAACGACCAGAAGGAAAGGTCTTAGTGAAGATATCAGCAGTCTGATCAGATAAGCTAACTGGAAGAAGACGCAAGATGCCAGCAGACAGATGATGACGTACAAGATGACAATCAATCTCAATATGCTTTGTGCGTTCATGGAAAACATCATTATGCGCAATCTGAATAGCACTACGATTGTCACAATGTATGACAGTCGGTGAAGAATGTGTAAGGCCCATATCTTCCAACAGCCAGCGAAGAGCGAGAAGTTCAGAGGTAGTATCAGCTAGAGCACGATACTCTGCCTCAATGCTAGAGCGAGACACAATATGTTGTTTCTTACTGCGCCAAGAAATAAGAGAGTCTCCCAAAAAGAAACAAAATCCAGTAGTAGAGCGGCGGTCAGTAGGATCTCGGCCCAATCAGCATCAGAATAAGCACAGAGGTCAAGGGTGGAGTGAGCAGAGAAGTGAAGTCCGTGAAACATAGTACCCTTGATATAAAGAAGAATGTGAATCACTGCAGCATAGTGTGTAGAGTGGGGAGCATATAAGAATTGACTCACCAAATGAACAGCATGAGCAATATCAGGGTGGGTTACAGTGAGATAGACTAAACTGCCAACAAGCTGACGATAAAGAGTGGCATCACTGAGAGGTGTGCCATCCAAGGGAGTAAGGCGAGCATTCATCTCAAGGGGTGTAGAAACAACTTTAGTGTTAGTCAGGCCAGCACGAGATAACAAGTCAGAGGCATACTTAGCCTGAGAGAGATAATAACCAGTGGAATCAGAAGAGACCTCAAGGCCTAAGAAGTAGCTCAGATGACCAAGATCCTTCATTTCAAATTGTTGGTGGAGAAATAGCTTGAAATCAGAAATGCCAGAGTGATCATCTCCAGTAATGATCATGTCATCAACATATAGTAGAAGAAGAATCATACCCTTATCAGATTGGCGGATAAATAATGCTGTATCATGAGAACTGGATGAGAAGCCAAACTGATGTACAATACTGCTAAACTTGGCAAACCAGGCTCGAGGAGCTTGCTTAAGACCATAAAGAGCGCGACGAAGAAGGCAAACTTTGTCAGGACAGTTTGAATAACCTGGAGGTGCCTGCATATAGACTTCTTCAGTGAGATCACCATTTAAAAAAGCATTCTTAACATCCATCTGAAAAAGAGGCCACTGATGAACTGCAGCAATAGCAAGAAGACTATGAACAGAGGTAATACGAGCAAAAGTCTCCTCATAGTCAATCCCATATTCCTGAGCATATCCCTTGGCAACAAGACGAGCCTTATACCGTTCAATAGAGCCATCAGATTTGGTCTTGATCTTGTAGACCCATTTGCAGCCAATACAGATTTACCATGGGGCAAATCAACCAAGTCCCAAGTATGAGTCTTCTCCAAAGCCTGAAGTTCCTCTGTCATTGCTTGCTGCCAAAGAGGGTTAGTACAGGCCTCATAATAGGTGTGAGGCTCATGAAGGGAAAGTATAGCTGAAAAACAAGAGTAATCACGTAAATGAGCAGGAGGTGCTCTTACCCGGTCAGAGCGACGAAGGGGGAGGAGAGGAGTCTGATCAGTGACAGGATCCACGGGCGGTGCAGGTGCTTGGGGCGAAGCCGGAGAGTCAGCAGGAGGAGCAGCAAGAGGGAGGTCAGGGGTCTGATCAAGGACAGGATCTACAGCTGGTGGAGGTGCTAGAGGAGAAACTGTAGAATCAACAGGAGATATAGGAAGAATGGCAGAAGGGTCTGAAGAGGTAGCGTGAGGAAACAAAGGCAGTGATGGATTAGTAAAAAAGGAAGGGGTGGAACAAGTTGTAAACTTGGAAATGGAATTAAACATGGTATGTTCCCAGAAAACAACATGACGAGAAATGCGAAGACGTTGAGAGATAGGGTCCCAACAACGATAACCTTTGTGTTCAATCCCATACCCAAGAAAACAACATAGACGAGATCGAGGTTTTAATTTGGAATGTTCATGCGGCTGAAGTAAAACAAAACATGCACAACCAAAGACACGAAGAGAAGAGTAGGAAGCTGGAGTACCATAGAGACGTTCAAAGGGAGTCACATTTTGGAGAGCTGAGGATGGGAGACGATTGATGGTGTAGACAGCAGTGAGGGCGGTTTCCCCCAAAAACGTTCAGGACATGAAGCAGAAATGAGGAAAGCCCTAACAGAGTCAAGTATGTGGTGATGTTTGCGTTCAGCCCTACCATTTTGCTGAGATGTTCCTGCACAGGAACGCTGAATAATGGTGCCTTGTGTGTGAATGAAATCAAGGAATTGAGAGTCTCTATATTCCATGGCATTATCAGTGCGGAAGATTTTAATGGTTTTTGAGAACTGTGTGGAGATCATTTGGGCAAATGTGCGATAGATTTGAGCTAATTCAGAGCGATTGTGCATAAGGTAGATCCATGTATATCGAGAAAAATCATCAACAAATATGACAAAATATTTAGATCCACCTACAGTGGTAGTGGGGCTAGGTCCCCAAATATCAGAGTGAATCAAGTCAAAAGAGGCATGAGAAAAGGATTCACTATTATTAAAAGATAAGATTGGTTGTTTGGCCAACTGACACGATACACAATCAACTGAATCATGTTTGACTTGACCTAAGAAACCACTAGAGACTAAAGAGCGAAGTTTTTGAACAGACACATGACCTAAACGTAAATGCCAAAGACTCAAAGGAAAAACAGAAGCAGTATGAGCAACCTGAGACGGAGGGGGTGTCAGGGTGGAAGGTAGGTGGAGTGAAGTGAGCTCGAACATCCGTCCCACTCTACGGCCTGTCCCAAGAACTTGATTTGTCCAAGGATCCTGCACACGACAACCAGAAGAACCAAACCACAAGTCATAACTAAGTTCACATAATTGACCAACAGAGATGAGATTAAGAGTGAGGTTGGGAATAAGATATGTGTCAGAGAGAGACAATTTAGGAGTGGAAACAGAACCAGTATGGTTGGCAGAAATGTACGAGCCATTAGCAATTTGAATAAGAGGAGCATGAGTAGTGGGAATAACAGAAGAAAATAACTGAGAATCAGGAGACGATTACAACAAGCAAAATCAAAATACCAAGTGTTACCTGAGACAGCAGAGGAAACCTTACCAGAAGTAGACAGAATTTGTTTGACTATGGAAAAGACTAAGGATCTTAACTCACTAACCGAAACAGATGAGAGAGAGGGAGCAGAGAGTGATTCTTTAGCAGCAGCAACAATAGAGGGATTACCAGGCCTTGGAAGAGTTCTTGAGTGACCTGGCTTGTGAGGCCTAGTTGGGCAGTTGTAGACAATGTGACCAATCTTGTGAAAATACCGACATTGGACGGTAGGGCATTCAAGCAGAAGATGTCCCTGTTGATAATAATTTTTATAGTATTTCAAACCATTCTTGGATGAGGAAGAAGGACGAGCAGCAATAACAGTCTGAGGAAGTTCAGTGTTATCCATTAGAGATGAATAAGGAATATAGAAAATATCTGCAAAATAAAACAAAAAATAATGGGTAAGTTTTTTTTTTTTTTTTTTTCGTCAGCTAGGGCTGACATCAGCAGCTCACAGAACACGTGGGTCGCGGGGCGGGTCGGATCACGGGTCGGGTCGGGGCGCGTGGATCTGAGTACAAAAACACGCCGAAAGCTTCACCGGCGCGTGGGGAGTTTTCTGGCGGCGATATTTCTGGTGGAGATTCGTCTTGACAAGACGAATCCTTGGATGTCTTGCACAAGATAAACGGAGCAGCCTAGAGGCGGCGGCGGAGATCAGAACCAGCGGGTTTGTCGGAGACAGACGGGGCGCGTGGCGGCGCGTGGGGATGTTTCTGGTGATGAAATTTTTCAGGTTTTGGAAATCGAGCTCTGACGATCAGAGCGGTAGGCAGCACAGGATGAACAGAGGTCTCTGGAAGCAATTGCAGGAGAAGAGAGGCATGGCTGTTTTTGGAGAAAAGTTGTTTTCAAAAAATCCTAGACTAGTTTTAAGAATCACAATGCCAAAAGATTAATTTGGCTCTGATACCATGTTAACTTTAGAGAGGGAAGCACAGAGAAACAGAGAGAATAATCTGTGTATTGAGTATTTAGAATAATCATGTACAGATAAAAGAATATATATAGGCCTAGTCTAGTGTACGGTATAGTAAATACATAGTAAACCCTAGGAAACCCTAGACTAATACAATAACCGCGGTATATACATATGCTAACAACAAGCTTAAGCTCTAACTACTTGCTGACTAGACTTTAATCTTATCTTGTAGCATAACCAACATCCAAGTTAATCCTAAACTTACAGATGGTAGCAGTGAGAACTTTCTGGAACTGCATGAATCTGCTATGCTTTGCTGTCCAAGTATGCTACTGTGTCGGTTTTAAAAACTTTGACTATTTTAACATGGACCTTTCGTGATTTATGGTCCACCCAAATGTGCAAATTGGCATTCACAAGCCAATATGAAATTCCTTCACTAACACCAAATCCAATCCTGTGAGCCTTTTTATTCACCAACATGCCTAAAAATGGTGTCAAATCGAAATCATGAGAAGGAAGATTAAACGCTTCGATTGATACAACCAGTTCCCAAAACAACGGGTTACCCCACCTGTGAAAAAGACTGGAAACGGAGCTTCTGACCCGATGAATTTCCCGTCAATTGTCACGCAAACCTCTTTATAAGCTCCGTTACCGCGTTCGGTGAGCTGGTTCATTCTTTTGTTAAAATTTTCTTTCTCTTTAAACGACTGCGTTTTGCTAGCTCAGTAATTGTGAAAAATATAAAGATCAATTCTCACTATATAGCTTTTATGTTTTGAAAATTTGATTTTAAAGGCTAATGTGTATCTTTTTGTCCAGATTTGGTATGATAATGTGCCTCACCCGAAGCTTGTTGAGTACAAGAAGGACCAAAACTGGGTGCGAAAGTCCGGTGATTATCTTGTTTTTCAGGGAGGTGGTACTCAATTCAAGGACGGAGTTAACAGCTACGTTGAATTTATAGAAAGGGTATAACATTTTACACTCTATGTTGAATTTGTGAAGATAGAAACAAACTAGGCAGGCGGTAGCGATGAGAGATTTTGGATTTTGGTTCTCTTTTGGAGGATTGAATCTTCATTTATGTCTTATTCATCGATGAACGAATAAAAATCATCTGTCCCACTCTTATTGTTCTACTTTACACTCCACCATCTGCAGAGTAGGTCAGGAACGTGTGGAAGGCTGCGATTGGTGGAGCATAAAGTGGAACACTCAAAGTGGGTTCGATGAATT
This sequence comes from Fagus sylvatica, assembly GCA_907173295.1. Classification (NCBI taxonomy): domain Eukaryota; kingdom Viridiplantae; phylum Streptophyta; class Magnoliopsida; order Fagales; family Fagaceae; genus Fagus; species Fagus sylvatica. The sequence continues at coordinate 37,760,203 of OU015769.1, read as the reverse complement.
TTATACACAAAAATTGAGTTTGTTGTGTTTGGCGTTAATGTTATTTTTCTTGACGATTATTGAATGAACTTTTGGTTTTCTTGTGTTACTCTAGACTTTACCAACTATTGAATGGGGGAGGCACATCCGGGTTATATTAGATGTTGGTTGTGGTGTTGCTAGCTTTGGTGGCTATTTGCTGGACAAAGACGTTATTACCATGTCATTTGCTCCAAAGGATGAGCATGAAGCTCAGATACAGTTTGCTCTTGAACGAGGAATTCCTGCTACTCTTTCAGTCATTGGAACACAAAAGCTGACGTTTCCGGACAATGCATATGATTTGATTCATTGTGCACGATGCAGGGTTCATTGGGATGCAGATGGTACATTGTGTAAATGTTTTCGCTACTAAGTCTGATGTACTATTTTGTATTGATTGACTAATGTTATGTCTTGTTGGTTGCAAATCATCTTAGGTGGGAGACCATTATTGGAACTCAACAGAATTCTTAGGCCTGGTGGTTTTTTTGTATGGTCTGTTACGCCTGTTTATCGTGACGATGAAAGAGATCAAAATGTGTGGAAGGGTTTGTGATCTGATCTCTCACTCTTAATTATATTTCTCTAGTTACTCATGATTTCTTTGATGGAGCTGTAATTAATTCCTGTTTTTATGTTCATAATTTTATTTTTGACTCTTTCAAATTACCAATATGAGATCCAGAAGATGTTTAGTTAATCAAAGTTAAGACATTCTCATTTAATGTTTCTTGCAGCCATGGTCGCTTTGACCAAATCAATGTGCTGGAAAGTTGTGTCTAGGACTGTTGATTCATCTGGAATTGGGCTTGTAATATACCAAAAGCCTGTCTCAACTTCCAGCTACGTAAACGCAAAGATAAAAACCCACCTCTATGTGAACAGAATGATAGGAAAAACAGTTCATGGTATTTTTCTTAGAACACATCATCTCTTTATCACACTAACATTGCTGCTGCTGCTGTTATTAATGTTACTGGCGCATTGCCTGTGAATCAAATCTTTTAGAATACTATTTTGAATTTTATCAATATTTGTGCTAATCTTTTCTATATTTCTGTGCTAGGTATGTGGCTCTCAGTCGTTGTCTTTCTCTGCTTCCGGTTGATAGTATGGGTAACTTGTTCAGCTGGCCCATGCCCTGGCCCAAGAGGCTTATTAGTAAACCTTCAAGCCTATTAACTGAATCAGGTGCTGAAAAAATGTTCTATGAGGACACAAAACATTGGTCTGCCCTTGTATCAGATGTTTATTTGAATGACCTTGCCATAAACTGGTCGAGTGTGAGGAATGTGATGGATATGAATGCTCATTATGGAGGGTAAAGTATACATTCATTTTTTTTTGTTTTGTTAGTTAGTTTTTTCTCTCCCCTTAATGGTGAAAATGCAAATAGAGGGCTCTATAATTTAATCGCTAGCTTATATATAATCCACTCTTTTTTTCTTCACCACTTCTGTGCTGCAAGGAGTCAATGGCATACTGCAGGATCACCATTGATCTATTCTCTAAACTGAATTTGAGATTTTTCTTCTTTTAGATTTGCTGCAGCACTTATTGATCTACCTGTATGGGTAATGAATGTCATCCCCATCGATGTACCAGATACTCTGTCTATTATATTTGACAGAGGGTTGATTGGAATCTATCATGACTGGTGCGAGTCTCTTAATACCTATCCTTGAACTTATGATCTACTGCATTCAAGCTTTCTCTTCAGAAATCTTACACAAAGGTACGACAATGATTTGGCCCGTTGCCCATTCAACCTATGGTTATTGCTACCTCAAAAGTAAAACGACACTTTTTATTGTTAATGGAAATAGAAATACAACAATTGCATATCTCTATTTGGCTCAAATAATTTTTTCCCAAAAAGTAAAGAAAAGAAAAGAAAAGCTAAACCTAAATCAATGTTTTCAATTTGGCTTTATTAATGTTGATATGAGACTTTTGCTGTTTTTTCAGATGTGATGTCATAGATGTAGTTGTTGAGATTGATCGGATATTAAGACCAGGCGGATATATTGTGGTTCAGGACACCGTGGAAATGATTAACAAGCTTAGTCCAATCTTGCATTCGCTTCATTGGTCACTAACGCTCTATAAGGATCAGTTTCTATTTTATTAGTACATGTGCAATTTTATTGGTTTGAGAAACTAAATCATGAACAGAGCTGATCATTTTCCTTTGTACAATCTTACTCCTAGTTTTATATATTCTACAGACAACTATAAAGAAAGATAGAAACTGAGAAAAAAAAAAAAAAAAAAAAAAAAAAAGAAAGAGGAAAAGGAAAAGAAGAAGAAGAAGAGAAAACATTCCTTTTACTCTTATTACAAAGGCTCTTATTAGTAGCAAAATTTAAATTCATGTCCTTTATTTTTGTCAAAGTGTGACTTCAATAGATATGGCATTTATTTGTGGTAGCAATGAAGAAATGATATGGATCAAGTTGGTTGAGATTTTGTGTTAAGATCAGCTCTTTGTCATTGTACGCAGTTTTTAATTAAGTTACTCAGGTGTAATCTTATTTTTAATATCAAACAATAATTGCTTCACAATGGGGCACTACAAAAAAATCAGCATATAGAGGCGGTTTTGAAAAGCTCAAAACCGCCTCAATAGACTATCAAACCGTCTCAATAGACATGAATGCTCTATAGATGCGGATTTCAAACCGCCTCTAAAAATTTCAAAAGTGCCTTTATAAGTATTGCCTCGATAGACATGAATGCTCTATAGAGGCGGTTTTTGAAAACCGCCTCTATAGTAAAACCTATAAAGGTGGTTTTCAAAACCGCCTTTAGAGATCATATGTAACCACCTTTATAAGTAATATGGTCTAGAGGTTTGAAAACCGCCTCTAATAGGTTTAAAAATCGCCCTAGATTTATCTATTGAGGCGGTTGTATAACCGCCTCTATAGATAAAATATTAAAAAAAAAAAAAAAAAAGATCTATAGAGGCGGTTTTCAAACCGCCTCAATAGACAACTTTCAAAAATAGATTTTTTTTTTTTTTTTTTTAATTTGCTTTTGCACTGATTTGATTCTCCTAATACACGATACAAAATTCCAAACTATAACAGAACAAATATCTATAATACCATCATCATATATGTATAACACAAATAAGGTATTGTCTAAAGAGTCTTCAAAACAATGGACAAACTAAGACAATATTACAATATTAAAGTTTCAAATTGTTTGATAATTTCAGTATAACACTTCACTTAAACATAAATGTTTCAAAATACTAATTAGTACAACTAATCCTCAAAACTAGAATTCTCCTAAGTTTTCTGATTGATGAGATGCAACAGATGATCTTTGGCCAATTAAAGATTGTTGATCCGGAACACCAACATTGCCCTACATACAAATTAAGAGAGTTTATAAGTTTCTATAATAGTAAAAAAGAACAACACAATGAAATTAACCTATCAATTGAAATTCAAACATATTTAAAGTTAGGTAATCTTAAATATTTAAACTTACCAGAGTAATTACTATGCTATAATGTGATCAAATAATTTTGGTGCAAGTAACAGCTGTGCAACAGATAGTAAGAATGAGAAAAATATAAGACTTGTGTAACTAATGTAACTCAATGCATAGAAAAGAATGCTTAAACTATTAATATAAATACTTACCTTTCAGGCAATTTCTTGTTGAAAATATAATTACATAATACGGTCTCACTATCAGTTAATGGGTAGAACTCATTCACGAACACTTCAGTATTCCAACTACCCCAACTTAAGTCCTGATGAATAATATAATCTATAAATTAACATTGTCAAATGTGTTGTATCCACAATCTTAAGCAGTAATATCCATATATAGATTGACTCACATTGGGAAGATCTCCAGCCTTCTTTTTATTCTTTCGTTTTGGTACTACAAATGGTGAAGAAACAATTTGGCTAGGTTTCCATTGTCTGGTCTTGCGGAGTGGGACTTTAGGCGGGGTAAATGCAAGCTTTGGTGTAGGAGCTGCTACGTTACTTGGGAATGTGAGTTCTAGCATATCCACATCCTATGTAACAAAAAAATAATATTCATGTAACTGATAAATAAAGACATGCATGTGATAGATAAATTGAAATTACAATTTTTGTTCAAACCTTATTTTCAGCTTGTAATTGGAGGTCATCTATCCGCATATGTGATGGGCCAACAAAGGTATCCTTTGAAGAATTATTGGTGAATTCCATGTCACTGATCACAATAGGTGGACGACATGTTTCGTTGTCAGATTCATCAATGGGTTGGTTTGGTACATCAGGATCAACATTGCCAACAATTTTCATTATGCCTTGTATTGAAGATGGAGATGCCATCTTCCCTTCTGTGTTGACAAGTTCTACATCATCTTGAGCTTCATTTTCATTCATGTCTCCAATGTGTTTCCTTGCTAGACTCCGAATCTCATTAAGAGAATCACTCTTCCAAGTGGCCAACTCATCTAAAACCTCATTCTTAAAGCTGGACAACTGATTTTCAAGTCCAGGATTTCTTTCTACTTGAGCTTCACTCCGCATCTCATTAAGTAACTCACTCTTACATGTGGCCAACTCATCTAAAACCTCATTCTTAAAGCTTGACAACTGATTTCCAAGTCTAGGATTTCTTTCTACTTGAGCTTCACTCCGCATCTCATTAAGTAACTCACTCTTACATATGGCCAACTCATCTAAAACCTCATTCTTAAAGCTTGACAACTGATTTTCAAGTCCAAAATTTCTTTCTACTCGAGCTCTATTTTCATTCATATCTCCAATGATTCTATTTGTTAGACTCCGCATCTCATTAAGGATATCCCTCTTACATGTGGCCAACTCATCTAAAATGACCTTCTTAAAGCTTGACAACTGATTTTGAAGTCCAAAATTGCCTTCTCCAAACCCCTGTAGAAAAATTGTAGACACAATTATCATCAACTGTACGTCAACAAATCATCATCAATTGAAATAGATTTTAAGGTGAAATAATACCGGATATTTCATGTGATCACTCTGACATGGCCTACCAATTTGATGATTATTATCTTCGTCTTCAGATGAAATAAGGTCCGTTGAATGTGTCGAAATTAACTATAATGAAATTCAAAAGAGCTTATGACTACATTGAAAAAAAGAAAAAGAAAAAATCACAACAATACAACTATAAGTATTAGAACATTACCTTAGGCCTATCCAAACTACCAATGGCATGTAACATTGAAAACTAAGGTTGTTTAGGCAATTGTTCAACAATCCTTTCCGTGTTTACATGCTCGTGATAATATAAGTGGCTGTAACAACATTTAGGTTGTTAAAATAGGTCATAACATTTCAACATAAAAATTGTTCATATAATCCTTTCCGTGTTTACATGCTCGTGTAACAACTGTATTACTAGACATTACCATTAGAAGCACCTTTCACACATAAAAACCTGAATGTAACAAATTACTAGACATTACCATTAGAAGCATCACACAACCATTAACGCCAGCTGATTTATCCTCCCTGAATTTTTGCACACCTTCAACAAGAAACTCTAATACGAACTTCCCCCAGTTCAAGTTTTTAACATTTTCAATCTTATGGAGAATCAAAATTAAAGATCGCTTCACAGTAAGCTTTGGTGTGGGACATAAAAATATACTCAAGACAAACAACAAAAAATAGAAAATAAATGTATTTCCTGAAGTCTTAATCTCCATCAATTGTTCTTCCACCTCTGCTATTGTAATATTTCCTACTTCTTTTAATCCATATAATTGACATACAGACTTTGTCTCTTTCAAATTCCTAGAGATACGTATATCTATCCCATTTGATTTTAATCCCATCATGTTTTCAATATCCCTAGGTGATATCAATAACTTCCTACTACCTATATGCAGTGCACACTGGTTTGGATCAAATCTATCAACCAAAAATCTGCATAACTCCCTATCTAATTGAGAATATTTTAAATCCTAGAATACCGCCCAAACCCCAACTCTTGAATGACACATTTTTGACATTCATTTAATTTTCCAACCATCTTCATAACACGTTGAGGTGCACACCGAGTCTTTAATGCAACCTGCTTTATAAAAGTAAAAAACAATTTCATAATGAGTGACATGAATTCCAATACATATAGATGCATGTAATAAAATTCGGGAGTCACTACTTACTTTATGTGGTTCTTTCTTAATATTTGCTTTTTTTATTCTATATTTTTCAGAATTCTTCTTTGCTTCTCTCTTAAACACTAATTTTGCATCTTCAGGAAGACTTTTCCATTTTTCTGTAATCGCAGTTCTTACCTGTAATCTCAAATGTTCATACTCAAATAAGATGTCATATTGTATGTCAACTAAACAATATGTTTAAGAAATTAAGTTAACCAAGTATAAATGGAGACATAGCAATGAAAAGAACAATATTTGCTTACATCTTTGCTAATTTTTTGGACATGCCCTCCAGATTTCATCAACTCAATTTCATTTTTACTGCAAACATAAAATTAATAAATTTCATGAATACAATTATAACAAATTGTTAATTAATATTAGTGTAGACATAATAAATTGGAGGTATCTTACGTGAAAAGAATATATGATCCAGGTGGACGTTTCAGATTGCTAGCATCTGTATCCTCAGCTGCACTATTTTGTATGGATCCCATCCTCCTCTATATCATTATAATGAAAGAACAACAATGTAATCAATTATACTGGAATGCAAGGAATAAATGGCTGCATAAAGGTATACAATACCACCCAACTATTATATTAGAAAACATATTTAGGCACAGTGGTGGAACCAGGAATATTTGTTTGGGGGTCAAGACTAAACAAACTATCATATTGATTTGCAATGAGGACTTTACTAAAACGTATACACAGAATTAGAAGTAGAGCCAAAGAAAAGGAAAAGAAATCAAGCGTTAGAGATTAAAGTAGAATCATTGGAATTTAAAAATAATCATTCAAAAAATCAACTCAACAAGGCCTTAATATAATCATTTGAAATCAAATCAGGGCTCTAATTTTAAGTAGCAGGATTCATTTTATTTGAACCAAGATATTGAAGAAGTAAATGAAAAATAAGAAGAACGAATAGAACATGGAAAATTTCCTGGTAAATGCAAAGTAGAAAAGGAGATCCAAGGAATTTTTTCTTGTGGAGGTTTCACATCACATCAATTTTCCTAAGACTAGGATTAAATATTCAGTATTTCACATTCTTCTCTCAGCTTTCATTTGTTGCAAGCATTTACGATAAGTTTTGGGCTAAGTAATTGCGCAGAATATCTAGAAATAGAATTTGGGAATTATATTTACAAAATAGACCATTGCCCCCTTCCCTAACACACAAAAATTAGGGGGAAAATGGAGAGTATGGCAGTCAAGATTGAAAAAGAAAAAAGGAAGCAAAATGTTATCTGTGAAAATACTAAATTTGGTGGGATTGCGAGTTCTGCCATTAGCATGAAGTTAGGAAAATATATAATGTAAGAAAGCTAATTGCAACCCAAGCATTAGTGTATTAGGCAAAGAGCAGATTTCAAATCAAACACGGAAGTCAGGGAATTGTAAAATTTCTACTAGGAGATTAATAAACTGTTAGTCCTTTGTTAATAAGCAAATTCTTTTTTAACTACTTTGAACCTTAATAGAAATTTAAGTGGCCAGAAACATCATCAAAGGGAAGCATGCACACAAGGAGGAGTATTCGTGTCTTGTGATATATGAAGACCAAGCTGAAAACATTGCACCGAGATCTGATGAAATGTATGAAATATAGTTCTATGATTTGGATAAATTGCTATAATTATCCACCTTGTCTACCTAGGGTTGGGCCAAATTATGCATAGCTTCTGTGCATGCAAGTATACTTAATACTTGGCAACATGATCTGAACATGGTTTTCATTCCCTCATGTTATTGAATTTCATACTGTCTTCAAACCTGCTGTTTAGCACCAAATATGAATGCTTTATAGAAAGTGGTGTCGCTATCTCATAATGAGAGTCCGTTGATATGATAAATGTTTTCATTCTGAGGTTGAAACTTGCCGCAACTTAAAATCCTCGTTCTATTCTGAGGTTGAAACTTGCTATTTTTCTCTTCTTAGTAACCTAATAATTTTTCCTAACAAGATAACGATTTTAGGATTGAAAGTGAGTATTGTCTTCATTGGAAAAGGAAAATCATATGAAGAGAATACCGATATGCATAAGTTGCACTGTTAAGTTAAGAAAGTAACAAATGACAATTCAAGGCTGCAAAAGGAAGGATCTCTCTGAGCTAGTAACTGTACATTGGATTTTTTGTTAAGTGCTAAAGAGTTTGCAAAATTTGATGCCTCCCTGACATGTAAACAGGTGCTGTAGATAGTGAAATTTATGGGTATGATTTTCTTGATACCATTAACAATTTCTGTGAGCTCTTTTGTTGTTTGATTGAAAGAAAAAAAAGAAAAGAAAAAGAAAATGAAGGGCTAAGACTGATGGTTTGCATAGTTGTCCTAGTTTCAAAGAACAAATGTGTGAGGTGATATTTAAAACTTCATTTTAATAGACATCACGGTTCAATCTTCTTGTCCGTTCTTTTGTTTCCCTTCTTCACTTTTCACTTTCTTATTTCCTCCACTACCAGTATTCTTATTGATTTTGGGGATCATAAGTTAATCATGAGAAATGGTGGTCATGAATTTTTATATTTTTTTAAAGTTAATTTTGTTTTAAAAAAAGTGTAATCATTTTAAATGTTTGGTTATTAAATTCCACAACCCTTGTGGTACATCAAGAGGGTCACTATGGAAGTTTCAACGAGGAAAGTCACTATGATAGACAACGAACCAATAGATCGGTTCTCAGATAAAGTAGCAGAGGATAAAAGTTCCAAGAGCTTGCTTCATCAAACAGGCAGTTCAGAACAAACTCTTGGGCACAGAGAAAAGGTGAAACACATGGTTTACCAAAACTGTCGCTCTACATCCATTTCAGGTCACATTCTTTATCACATGAAATGCTCTGTTTTCTCAATCCCTTGGTTCATTATTTGGTCCCTTCTTTGTCCTACATGAGATTACCACAATATGGGTAACTCTGATTTTTTTCTTTTTTTTTAGTGCTGTATTTGTTTCTTTGTGACATCTCTCATTGGCAAAGAGCATAGAAGGACTGTGGCTGAAATAGTCAATGGTGATGCATGTGCATCTCCTGATGGGCAAGATTGATTTCTCCATTACTTGAATAAAAATTCACCAAATTAATAGAGCATCGGTACTAATGCGCAGGGCTGCTGATTAAACATATGTTGTTGCAACCAAATACATATGCTAATTAACATTTGGGTTGTATAACGTGTCAAGTCTTGGTGGAAACAAATTCATTGTTAAAGGGAGTTTGTGATATTCTTTAGAGTATTATACCAAACTCCCTAGAGGTTTATATGACCCCCCCAACAAAAAAACAAAAAAGTTTGTATAAATGACACTCCCTCTTGGAAATATAGGATTTGAAATGAGAAAATACCCTTTAGATAAGAGAGGCTCCTATTGATGAAAAGATGAGGGAGAGTCGCTTGAGATGGTTTGGTCATGTTCAGAGGAGAGAGAGTAATGCACCAGCGAGAGAATAAGTGGATTTAAGTTGAGGGAACGAAAAAAGGTAGGGCAAGGCCAAAACTAACGTTACTAGAAGTAGTAAAAAAAGGACACCTTAATTAAGAAAATTCTAAAGTACGACTTCAAATAGAATAGAATGGCATAAAAGAATATATGTGGTTGGCCCTGACTATTCTATTGAGAATCCATAGCCGACCCCAAATTTTGGGACTAAGGCTTAGTTGTTTTTTAAATCAAAAGAGTGCTTCCATGTGTAGTTTTCTTTCTTAATGTTGTGAAGAGCTCTGGTTTTTTGAAAGTAATTTAGATGGTTTTGTTTTGTGTCACAGAAAAGGAGATGCTCAAATTCACAGCTAAGGAAGCTCGTTGTTGACTGAAAAACTGGTACATCAATGAAATCAATTAATGCAATTAGAAATATACAGGCATCTTGTACTTAGGATTGGTTGTATTTTGTTGTAAGCGGGATAATAGGGCTGTTGGTGAAACTTATGCCTGTTTGTTGTTCATGAGTTTGTATAATTTCTTACTCTCAATAGTTAGACTATTACAATGTTTTTATCTTTGAACTTGGTAAGCTTTGGACATGGTTTTCCCTTTTGCAACTTGGAAGATAATTTTCAGTGTCTTTTAATTGTCAATGTCCTAGGTTAAATCCCCATCCAAGGTGAAGTCAGGATGTGATGAAATGGAGTTCAGGCTTGGAAGATATTGAATGAATTCTACAAGTGTTTATTTACTATTGGAGTTACTTTCAAGTTGAACATTTTTGCACAATTATAGCAATTTCTGATTTAGTTACATTTGCTTAAACAAAGAATAGGAAAGGAAGATGGAAAAGAAATTAAATTCAGGGATTTTTTTTTTAATTTTTATTTTATCTTTGTTGGCAACTATGGATTTGGGAGTGATCCTTAGAATGATTGAACTTAACGGCCAGACATCATGCATTGGGGCCTAAGGAAGTCTCTGTCTCAGACTGAGAAGAACTCGTCCTTTTGTGCTTCAAATGATCTTTAGAATGATTAGACTGAACATTAAGGTGACATGAACTTGGGCTGAATAAGTCCCTGCCTTGACAGAAGGCAACGTATAATGTGTGCTATGACCATTCATTCCAACTACAGCTATGACCTTTACCAAAAAAAAACTACAGCTATGACCATTCCCAAAACCACATGCAAATTGAGACCCTCCTTCCGAAAAAAAAGAATCCCATAATCAAAACAAGGATTGTCTTCATATGACCAAGTACTTGAAAAGACACAGCCGTAAATCTGCTGATGCAAATGAACTGGCTGAGGTTGGTCCCCACGGCAATAGTGCATGTCGACCAGAAACACAGAATTTTAGTGAATATTTTAGAAAGCAGCTAGCCTAGCATTTTAGATTGTTTGTAATTGTCAAGATACTGTATTACTGCATATCTAACTAAACTAGGATATCAGTGAACATAAACAGCTATCAGGATAGTTTTGTTTCCCTTTTGCAATGTAATTTTTACTCTTAATTTTGATCCAGTTAAGATTTTATGCACAAAACAAAGAGAGAAATAAAGAGATAAAGAAGAAGAAGAAGGGGGAGAAGACCCAAGAAAGCATTTCAACGAACATGTTGTTGGCAACAGTAAAAATCCAAAACAATATACCATTGGGATTTTACATTGCTCAAAAGCAGGAGCAACATATAAGATGAAAACAAATTAAGCAAAGGAATTGACTTACCTGTCAGTGCTGGGGACAGAGAGAAAGGGCTGAGAAAGTTGAAGACGAAGCAGATTGGCGTGGAGGGAGGGGCGACGATTGAGGTGGTCCAAGAGCATGGTGATCGTCCCAGATGGAGGTGGTCGAGGTTGTGTTGAAGACGACGCAGATTGGCGTGGAGGGAGAGGCGACGACTGAGGTGGTCCAAGAGCGTGGTGATCGTCCCAGATAGAGGTGGTCGAGGTTGTGCTTTGAGATTGAGGGAGAAAGAGAAATACGTTTTCAATTAAAACAGAAATAAGGATTAGCCGGTAACAGGTTTCAGTTTTAATAGGAATAAACGGTCAAGATTAAAACACTTAAAATGAATGGTTAATATTTTAAGTGGGTATGGTACCCACAAAAAAACCGTGGATACTGTAGAATGACCCGATATTAGCATTTATATTAGTTTGATACAGATATAGTGACTCATCACTATTTGGTAAATTACAATCTTGCCCCCATTATTTGGTAAAAAAAAAAAATATTGAGGCAGTTTATACAGCTAGTGAGGCGGTTTTTATTTCCACGCCTCTATATAATAATAATATTGAAGCGGTTTTATTAAACCGCCTCTACAGATTAAAAAGTGTAGAGGCGGTCATGAAAACCGCCCCAATAGCTATCTATAGAGGTGGTTTAGTAAACTGCCTCTGAAAAAACCGCCTCTACAAATCGTGTTTTTTGTAGTGGGGGTAGCTTTTTTATCAAACTAAGGTCTGTTCCCTCCCAATAGTTGTTACACTTAGAAACACTGCTTACCCCGTTTAATTGACATTGTGATGATTCTCCGATGTTGCCCATCTGATTTAAACCTTTTTTGATACATGAACCTAAATACTTAACACTCTTTTAAAAATGTCTAGTAAAATAATCTCACATTAGACAATGTTGCTGTGGCAATGTTTGGTTGGATTGGTTCACATTGAAATCTCACCTTTTCTAAATACCATTATACCATCCAGATATATTTATTGACTATGGTGCACCTTGTCTAACTGAATTCTTTTCATAAGAACAACTTAAACTCGGTCAATAAGCCACCATACCGTGTATTGTGAGGGTCATCATTTGACAAAAAAAAAACAGCTTCCACACAATCGGTCAGAAGTCGGAACAAAAAAGAATCATTATAATATAATCTCACTGTTGGAGGAGAGCAACAATTAAATATCTTCTAGTCTGGAACTGGAACAAATACGATTTCACATAATTGGGGTGAAAGTCTTGAAAAAGTCATGTGGAATGGATCATTATGCCTAATAATTCATGAACCGGGTGCCCAATTTTACATCATGGTAAAACCAGAGTATGTTTGTTCTAACAACTGTTTCTGGTCCAATCTAATGCAACTATGCAAGTCCATATGATCCAAGCCAATGCATCGCACAACAAGAATCATTGCTTCCTTTATTCTAAAAGCCATGCCGATCATTATGCATTTCTATCAAATACATTTTGGATTCACAGCAAAACACCTCCAGTGCATTGGCAATTTGGCATAGCATTTTACGGCAATGTTTCAAAAGAAAAAAGAAAAAAGAAATGAATGGACAAAATTCTTCTTCAAAACTATCAAAGCTCCCTGAACATCTCAAATAATATATTTTGAGAATAAGACTCAATGAAAATAGATAACTACTGGTTAAAAAATCTGAAAAGGACCCAACAACAAAAATAAGTAATCCATGGTGTACACACACTGTTATACGCCAGACCCTGCATTCTTTACATCAACTTCTCTCACTCTGGTGTATTCCTCTTCTTCACTATCCTCATCACCACTAATCTCTTCATTATAGCTTAGCTGTGTGCTCGACAAGGAATCTAGTTCACTTATCAAATTTAATGAAGCATACCAGCACCAAAAAGAAAAGTAGTAAGCTATTATTCTGAGTAGAATCTATTCAGAAAAAAATCGTTGACATGCTATATACTAGAACACAAACAATCAATAAATCTAAAAGGGTTAATTACATACCTCTAGTTACCATGAACAAACCTGTACAGATCATTGGCAGTAGTGGAATCACACGGACACTCGGCTCTCGGCCTAGGTAGATCTTCCTCTCCATCATTCTCCTTTCAAGACATCTCTCGATAGGGCAAGCTACCCTAATCTCTAGAATGAGGTCTAGGGTTTTGTCTAACGTTAGGAGTAGAAATAGGACCCAATCTTATATCTTCCCAAAAAAGTCCATCTTTATGAGGGTGTGGGTTCGATCTCCGGAATCTTCAAAATATACGTGTATGTAAGTTTAGATTAGAATTTTTATCATATTTCAAAAAAATATCCACTCATCATGGATCAAGTTTAAAACCCTACACTCTACCTCAACATCATACTAAGGCACAAAGCCCCCCCAAAAAAAAGGTGTACCATGTCTCAACATTAAATATGACCACAACATATTGATGAGCCCATAAGTAAATTAATTGAGTCATATCCAACCTGTTACAAGAAAACCCAAAAGCCCAATTAATGGAAGCCAAATTCTCACATTCTCCCACTTGGGCAATCATTAATTAGTGTTTTGTAATTTTAGAAATAACTTTAAAAATGACTCTTGGGTCGAACAACTATCATGGTGGTCACCAATTTATAAACTCAGTTAAAAACACTTTTCTCAAAAAGAAAAAGAAAAAAAAAAAAAAAAAAGATTCTTCTAAAGTTTTCTTTAAACCCACTCTTGCGATGAATTATTTGTTCAAACCCAAGATTTTAATCACAAATCTCCACATTTTACCAAACAAAGAATCTATATACTATAATGTAAAACTGAAACTTTTTTGACTTTTGGTTGACTTCATAATATTGCGCCACATAAGTTTTTGAAATCTTACAATTTTACACTTCATTATTTTAATATATATTTTCTAATTGAATATAAATTTTATTCTATAATTAAACATTCCATTAGAATATTTACACATCATTTTTTCTTTAATATAAAGAATATATTATTCCATATATACAATACAATCATAATTGATGTCTAATACTAAAATATATTCCATATATAAACACAATATGAATATCTTTTAATAATAATCATAATTATCAATTTTCATCAAGAGTTCCTTTCTTGTTTTTCTTATGTATTTCATTTAATTTTTGTTGCTGGCAATGGAGAAAGGTGGATGGATTTGTTATAGTGAAACCACGCGAGCTTGAAATGAGTTATGAAAATTATTTAGGTTTGAACATTTAATCATGTGCCTATGTATTTATTTGTCCTTTTTCTTATTTTAAGTATCATTTATTTTATTTTTGGATGGAAACATGATCCATATGATAAATATAAACATGAATCGTGTTTTATAAAAATTGGACTATATTCATATTCAACTTATGCCAAAAAAAAAAATTACATTATATTAAATTTTAATTATCCTATGGTAAATATACTTTCTTAGTTATTTTTTTAAACAAAAAGTAGGATCTATCCTAAATCCAATCCGTAAAGTCTTTTTATCAATCTTGCCTACAACATTTCGAACTACAAAAAAGAAAAAAAATACATATTCAACAAAAGAAGTAAAATGATCAAAATTAATTTAGATCTTATTTTAATAATTACATTATATTAAATTTTAATTATTCTTTTTTAAATTTACATTAAACTTGCAATTGTCAGAACATAAATGGTATGTATTCACAATGGCATTTAAACAAGTCATTTGTGCGCAAACTGCAAACTCTGTGAAGCATAAACAAACCATTTTTTGTGCCACATAAAATTCATATACTATCATTGAACCCAAGAAGAACAATATCATAACTGACAACATGAAATCACAATTTGCAAATTCAAAGTACAAAATTTCCAATTTCCACAAAATTTGAATACCAAAAACGAAAAGGAAATATTCATTCCAAAAAACATTACCCACTGTACAAAGAAGATCATTCCTAAACAACCTTAAAAGTTTTTAAAGCAGAAAAACCTTTATTGGATCCAGAAAATATCACTCCTTCCCTTATGGTATAAATGTTCCCTCCATTATCACCACCATAATTTCAAAAAATCGAACGGGTTGCAACCCCATCGTCATGGTCATCCACGCCTTATGTCCTCGTCCTTTTCTTCCACTTCAACCTTCTTTCCATTTTCTTCTTTCATTTCGAGATTCTTGCTCTTCTGTGGCTTGAACACCGACCAAAATCATGGCACTTTGTCCTTACCAATCAACGGTCTTTCTTTTAGCTCATTCTCGTTGCCTACGAGATAGGAGTTGGATCAGAGGAAAGTCATCGCAAGGACTAAGTGACTAACTGTTGATACAAAGCAAAAAGAAAGCTTAAAAAACACCCTCAAGAGAGATAGGCTGATAGGGGGAAAAGTTCATGAAAGATGATGGACAGCTAGACAGAGAGGAACATTTATTTAATACAACAAAATGATAGTCACATAGTCCTCCCAACCAATAAAAAGAACTGATTTCTTATCCATTGAGATAATCTAGCTAAACTCACAAACACGTATATTTTGGGATCCTGAAGATTGAACCTACGCCCTCATAAAGGGTGGGACTTTTTGGAAAAAGGAATTACCACTAAGCCAAATACTTAAGTGACCCTTTGGATGTTTTAAAAATAAAGTAAAGGAGAATGAAAATACCCTTTATCCTTGTTTGAATAATTTAAAAATTAAGTAGGGAAAGAGAGGAAAGGGGAGTGATCATATAAATTGACAATTATGACCCACAATTATTAACTTAAAGAAATTAATATTAATTGACATTATAAGGATATAAGTGACAATTTAAAATTTATTTTTTAATATAAGTGAAACCACCCCTCCATTCTCCCCTCCCCAAATTTGGAAAATTAAAAATGAGTGGTTTGGAGGGGTGTTTTACTCCTCCTAATCCCTTCAAATCCTAATCCCTTCAACCCTTCCACCCTCCCACTTAAGAAAAAAAAAAAAAAAAACTATCAAAGAAGATTCATTAAACATCTCTCATCCCATTTAATATAAACTATAAAAAAAAGGGGTTAAATACACTATTGGTTCCTAAAAAAAAGGGATTAAGTACATTGTTGGTCCCTAATGTTTAAAATGGACAAAAATGGTCTCTAACATTTCAAAATTGTGCACTATTAGTCATTCCGTTAGTCTCCATTAACTTTGTGTATACCTTGCTAACAGATTGATGATGTAGTCAATTTTTAATTGATATGACTTTTTTTTTTTTTTCATTTACAATTAGGATTTGACATAAGATACTCATTTAAAATAAAATAAAACCCACCCAACCCATCAAACCCAATTATGATTAAAAAAACCAATTACCCAAATAAAATTAAACCCTAAAATCAAATAATTACCAATAGCATTCTACCCAATGCATTAGTTCCACACTGCTCTTCTTTTAAAGTAAAATAAAATACCCACCATGTTAGTTAATTTAGTCTGTACTCTGTAGTCAAATTAAGGCATAATTCCAAGTGATCATAATTAAAATGATTGTTCCTTTGATATAAAGAATGGGCCCAACAAGCTAGTTTAAGTTTAAATTTAACTCTCTGAATTTCTCATACCTCCAAAAAAAAAAAAAGAATAAAAAGAGAAGCCACCTGATGATTAAGGACCCAATTAATGTTGGTAGAATAGCTGGAATCATGAAAGGGAGCGAAAGACAAAGCAACATAACCACCAACGTTAAAGCGGAGTGATATCCAAGACTGCATTGGCATGGGCTCTAACTCTCGTTCATCTCGGCGATTGCATATTCGTGCATCACCAACTGTCACAGAGAGGAGGGAGAGAAACAGAGAGAAGAGAGATGCATATGTTTGATTTTAGGGTTTAATTTTAGTTGGGTAATTGGGTTTTTTTTTTTTTAATTAGAATTGGTTAGATGTGTTGGGTGGGTTTTATTTTATTTTAAATGGGTATGCCATGTCAAATCTTAATTGTAAATAAAAAAAAAATTTCATCTTAATTAAAAATTGGCCACGTCATCAATTCATTAACCATGTATACACTAAGTTAACGGAGACTAACAAAAGGATCAATGGTGCATAATTTTGAAACGTTAGGGATCATTTCTGCCCTTTTTAAACGTTAGGGATCAAGCATCCAACTTGGGTAAATGTTAGTGACCAACAGTGTATTTAACCTTAAAAAAAAAAAAAAACTATAAATTATAAAGGAGAGATAAGATGGATCAAATTTGTCAAAAAAATGCATTTTTTTAGCCAAACATGTCCATATCGATGTTAATTTGAAAAATAGGATGATTGAAAATCGTCTTTAGGAAAGACAATTTTCCCTGTGAAAAATGTCTTTCTTTTTACAAAAGACAACTTTCATGTGTTTTCTCAAATTTCAAAAAAATTTAGATGAAAATCGTTTTTACAAAAGATAACTTTTATGTGTTTTTTCAAAATTTCAAAAAAAAAATTATATGAAAGTCGTCTTTAGTTGTTTTTTGTAAAGAAGACTTTCGTCTAAATTTTTTTTGAAATTTGAAAAAACACGTGAAAGTTGTTTTTTGTAAAGACGACTTTTATCTAAAAATTTTCTTGAAATTTTGAAAAAACACGTGAAAAATTATAAATGAAAAAGGCAATAAAAAATCGTATTTCTTAAATCGTCTTTGTACAATCAATCGATTTTTCAAATTTATATCAAAAGAGGCATGTTTGGCTGAAAAACATAAAATTAAAAAAAAAAAAATGCATTTTTTTTCTGGCAAATTTGATCAGATAAGAGCATTCCCAGGTGACACTGCAAAATACAATTTTGTTAGAATAAAGGGTACTGTAGCAAAAAAATCACAAAAAAGAAGTCCTAACTGGTCATGTATCACTCTCATTTATTTTACAAAAAGCTAGAGTAACTTGTAAAAATACAGGTTACAGTAGAAACATGTAAATTTTTTTTAATTCCTTTTTATTCTTTCTTCTCCCTTCTCTCACCTCTGCCACTCACTTTCTCAGAAACTCCTCCTCTAAAAAATCTCTCTCCTCTCTAAAAAAAAATCTCATTCTCTCGCATCAATTTCCTCTGCCTTATTTCCCACCATCGATTACTGATCATTGACGTTGCTTGTGGTGGCCGATCTGGCCTGAGGCGGTGAGGAGGCCATCGGTTGGGGGCTGAGGATGCGTGGGATTGCTGGGTTTTAGGCATTGGGTTGCGTTTTGGTTTCGGGTTTGCTTCGATCTGTCTTATCTTGTAGTGATGGGTTTTGGCGTACTCTGATAGGTTGTGGAATTTGGGTTTGCTCCCATGGGTTGGGTTGTTTGGGTTTGCAATGTGTGGTGGCTGTGAGTTTGCGGTTTGTAATGTGTGATAGTTGTGGGTTTACGATATGTGATGGTCGGTGGTGTGTGTTTGTGATGTGTAATGGTCTGTATTATGGTGGATTGAGGGGCATGGCTGATTCTTTGCATTGTTGATATTTTGCATTTGTGGTGGTTGTGGGTATAGGTTGAAGATTTGTGTTTGATTTGTGGGTAAGGATTGAAGATTTGTGTTTAATTTTTTGCATTTTTTGGTGGTTGTCGTAGTTTAGAAACTTTGTTGGTGTGGGATGTGTTGGTTGTTGGTGAATTTGTCGATGTTTGGGTTGTATGGGAAAAATTATAATATTAAAGGATTTATAATATTTTAATAGAATATAGAGTAAAATAGATAATAGGATGGAGGTATTTTATAAAAATTGTTATGTAAAATAGAAAAATAGAATTTTGAAGAGGTAAAGTAGAGAAACTTTACAAAACCGATTGGGAATGTTTTCAGATGATTGGTCGGTAAATGGATAATTAAAATTTGAAAGTTTAAAAAATGCCGCTATTTTTTTAGTCTTCAGAATCAAAAGAAAGTCAGGACACGTGCTGATATGGTTTACGTTGCACATTTGTCATTAATCTATTGGCTTGTTACACAGCTAACAAATACTTTCTCATTTTATCTCTACAATCCTACGCCCCTTATCCCCTCAAAGAAACTTAAAATCTTGTCCGCCTGATCAAATGCCACCGCCACGTGTAACTATATCTACAACTTCTATGGCCAACTGGTATCCACTAGATGGGAGCCCCACTAGATAACCCACATTATTAATCGGAGGGCGTCACAATAATTGCTATATTGTTATGGGAAATTATTAGGTAGTCCCGGACTACCAAGTCAGCTTGCTGACCTTGTAGTCCAGGCTAATAGGAGCACACCATGTTATTAAATGAGATGACATAAACTTTACATGCCACATCATATCTGTTAAGAAACTCACCATAAGAGCACTCTTATTAGCCTCCTCAAATTTTTGTCAAATTTGTTCTAAAAAAACCTACTTTATCTAATTTGGTTAAAGTATAGTAAATCACACTACATCAGACTCCCTATTTTATTTTACTATTCTATTTTTTAATATATTTTTATTATTTTTATTATTTTATTTTCATTTATTTATTTTTTTCACAACTCTCAAAATACCTACCTTTTCCATTTTCCTCCTCACTCTCCCTCTCTTCCCGTTGTATATCCCCTCCCTTTTTTTTCTTTTTTTTTTTTTTTTTTTTTTTTTTTTTTTTTCCCACCACCCACGTACACCTTTCTTTCTTTTTTTCTTTTTTTTTTTCCCATCACCCACGTACCCACACTACCCCTCCCTTTCTTTTTTCTTTTCTTTCTCTCCCACAGAGACTTTCTCTCCCTTTCTTTTTTCTTCTCCCTTTTCTCACCCATTTCTCTCATTTCCTCCCCAGTTCGTCCCCCTCCTTCATTTTCTTTCTTTTTTTTCTTTTTTTTTTTTTTTTTTTTTCTCGGTGCTTATTTTTTCATTTTCGTTCTTTTCTGAGTATTCAGCTGCTTATTATTATTATTTTCATTTTAAGCCTCCATCTTTACTGTCACTCTCACCATCATCAAACAGTTTGCTGTTGCTGCTACTTCACCTCTGTTTGTTGTTGTTGTTTCCGTTATTCTTGATGCGGTAGACAAAATGCAAGAGAGAGAAAATAGATTATTTAATCCCTTAAGCAGATGAACAGTTGCTCCTCCAACTCAAGGAGCCACTGTTCATCAACTTCAATATTTCGGGAAATAGAGAGGCTGCTGTGGAGGTGATTTTGAGATTTTTTTGCTTATTTTGGTGTTTTTATACGGTTTATTGAGTCTAATAAGAGTGCTCTAACACCGTTATGCATAGTTCCGTTTGTCATCCAATTCATTCAAAATTTAAGCAAGATTTAGGCTGGCTGTTGAAAATTTTGATAATTCAAAATTTGAAATCTTTCAGCATACATTTGGGTCACATCCAGTTTCAGGCAAATCCAAACCGTTCTCCACCAGCCGTCGCCAAAGGATTATTTCTCTGCTACCATAGAAACACAAGTTATTGTGGTTTACTTCGTGGATTGGCTTTCAAAAATTCTCAGCCAACATGTTTCTCTCAAATTTGGTTTGAAAATATCTCATCTCATCACTCTTTTTCAGATCATTCCTCTTCAATGTCGTCTTCAGATAACAATATGGCCACCTGTGTAGGCGACACAATCAACGTATATCGGAGTCAAGGAATTTGAAGGAGAGTATGGTGCGGACTGTGCACAAGAGTGTACCCCAGTTGTACCATGGCTGCATCATCTCCATCTGGAAATTCACCAAGCACGCCATCGGTGTCGAGATCAATGAACTTGTAAATGGATCTATTCCCTTATTTGGGTTTTGGGTAGTTTCTTTACGTGTGTTTACTCCTGTTGCCGATCATATGTTTGATATTTTGCTTAAGTTCTTTTCTCTTGGGTTTGTGCGGTTTGTAAAAGTGATGATTTTTGTGGAAAATGCATATACTCTTGAAATCAACTAAAGGCCACGAAAATCATCACTTTTACAAAACGCACAAACCCAAGAGAAAAGAACCCAAGCAAAATATCAAACATATGATCAGCATCAGGAGTAAACACACGTAAAGAAACTACCCAAAACCCAAATAAGGGAATAGATCCATTTACATGTTCATTGATCTCGACACCGATGGCGTGCTTGGTGAATTTCCAGATGGAGATGATGCAGCCATGGTACAACTGGGGTACACTCTTGTGCACAGTCCGCACCATACTCTCCTTCGAATTCCTTGACTCTGATATACATTGATTGTGTCGCCTATGCAGGTGGCCATATTGTTATCTGAAGACGACGTTGAAGAGGAATGATTTGAAAAAGAGTGATGAGATGAGATATTTTCAAACCAAATTTGGGAGAAACATGTTGGCTGAGAATTTTTGAAAGGCAATCCACAAAGTAAACCACAATAACTTGTGTTTCTACGGTAGCAGAGAAATAATCCTTTGGCGATGGCTGGTGGAGAACAGTTTGGATTTGCCTGGAACTGGATGTGACCCAAATGTATGCTGAAAGATTTCAAATTTTGAATTATCAAAATTTTCAACAGCCCGCCCAAATCTTGCTTAAATTTTGAATGAATTGGATGACAAACGGAGCTATGCATAACGGTGTTATGGTGAGTTTCTTAACAGATATGATGTGGCATGTAAAGTTTATGTCAATCTCATTTAATGACATGGTGTGCTCCTATTGGCCTGGACTACAAGGTCAGCAAGCTGACTTGGTAGTCCGGGACTACCTAATAATTTTCCTATTGTTAGCTCCAGCATTGACTATCACTCTCTATCTCTCACAGTCAACGGGAAGCTCAGGACGCTGAATTCGTCAGGTCTCTTCGATCTCATCCTGCTCAGTTTTCTTTCTTCCTCAATCACTTATTAATATTTGATTTTTGATGTTCTTGTTTTTCTTTGGTGTTTTTATTAACTGTGAGATTCTGGTTAAGGATTTTATTTTATCTTTTTTGGTTCGATGGTTTTCAGCTAAATCTCTTAGCTTCTGTTTTAAAAGATGGGAACAGATGGGAATGAGTAGATCATGAGAAAATGGAACGAAATGTAATATGGTATATTTTCTCAAAATAGGAATAATATTGTTATTTTATCTATACTACATGAACGCTTCGTTTGTTTGACGGAAAACATTTTTTTGGAAAATGTCAACAATTTTTGGAAAATGCCAACATTTTTTAGAAGATTGACTCATTTTCTTGTGTTTGGTAGCAAAATTAAAATGAGCTGGAAAAAGTTTTCCGGTTTTTGGTGCCCACAGAAAATGACTCATTTTCCAATGGTTCCTTATATTTTTATTTTTTTCTTTAACACAAGATTTAGCCCCCGCCAAAAAAAGTTTGAAATTGGAACTTTATTCTGCATCAAACGGACATATTGAAAATTTATTCAAAATCATATTGACAAGGAATGTTCAATACATCAATTCTGAATACCATTATCACAAATTTACTTCCTAGTTCCAAGATTTGTGTCATTGCCAGCTCCAATGGCAGCAAACTTATGAAAAAATCTGAGGCTTTCTACATCTAAACACAAATACGTGACCTAGACCCACAAAACTACCCCTAAACAAAAGACCAAGACCCACAAAACCACAGATCTGTTCGTAATGGCAACAGATCTGTCCTGTTGCCCAACGAGGCGGAGCTACTTGGTTGAGGCCAATCTGCGAGAAAAACAACTAACATAGCTTAGAGCTTCATAGGGAGAGAGCGTGACTGATGGCGGATCTAATTACCCAACGCTGCAGAGCTACTTGGCTGAGGCTGATTTGTGAGAAAAACAACGAACAAAGCTTTAGAGAGAGAGAGAGAGAGGGAGTGACAAAGATAGAGTGAGAGAGAGCACTAGAGAAAGAGTGAGACAAAGAGAGTTTTTTTCCAAAAAAAAAAAAAAAAAAAAGGAGCTTTAGAAAAACAAACCAATTTTTATTTTAGTTTTCCATTCCCCAAGATGAGTTTTTCATTGACCACATTTTCTAATGCTACCAAACACAAGAAAATGTGGAAAACGTTATTCACAAAATGTTTTCTGCCCAAACAAATGAAGCGGAAATGAAGAAGTATTTCACTACTTTTAGGAAGAAATAGATTGAAATTGGCATTCTCTTCTACCCATCCTCTTAAATAAGGGAATGGATGGAACATTCTTTATAGTTTGTTAATTTCCCCCTCTCAAATGGATTGGGTTTAGATATTTGATATTTGATGTTCTCATATTTTTTATTTATTAACCGAGAGTTTAAGATTAGGTTCTTGATTTTTTATTTATTTTTTTAAAAATTATCTACACTTGTTTAGTGTTAGCTATTAGTGTTGGGTGATTGAAAGTTTGGTTTGATGAGATAGCAGTGACCATGAAGAATGGAAAGAAATTGAAAGTGGAACAGTCTCCTACTACAGGGAAGGGAAAGGAACCGAATATGGAGATAGGGGAACCATCTCAAAAAGATGAACTGAATTTGAAGGAAGTGGAACAAGTTGAAAAGGCTGGATTTATTCACACAGGGTGCAATGACTGTAAAGTTGAATTGAAATCACCTCCAAAGCCAGATAAGATTGCACCTAAATGTGGTCATCCCTATTCATTATCTGAGGATATTGATTTTGAGGTGGCATCAGGGTTTTGTGAGGACAAATGAAACTATAATTTGGTTTTTGATTTTCTTGGTCAACATAATATTCGTAGACATAACCCCCAAAGGTGCGCTGTTCTCACTCACAAAAAATATAAGACTACACTAGAGCAGTGATTGAGGAAGGAAAGAAATAAAGAAAATTGGTGTCCTAATTACCAGAATTGGAATGTGAATCGGCCAAAGGAGGAGGCTAGGCAAATTATACAGGGCATACTTTGTGCAGTTAATGAGTTTCACTCCAATAATTGTTTTCATGGTTTTTTATACCATCCTGAAAATTATGCAATCCATTATGATGAAGCAGTGATTGGAGGTGATCACAAGAAGATTAAACGGATCTTCCTAATACATGAAAATGTGGAAGTGGATAAATATTTTGGTGTTCATACTATAAATGAAATCCAACGGGGAAAGTATAATGACATTAAAGCCTTGTCAAATGTGATCTTCACAAAAATTCTTGGAGGTAAGCCTACCTCATGCTATCCAGAAGATTTGAAGGACTTGCACAATTTGTTTGAAGAATGTAATTGGAAGAGTAATTGCAATCATACTTGGAAGCGTATTGTTAATCACCCATCTCTGTGGCATTGGAAGTCAAGATTTAGTTACATTGAACGTGTTTGGATGCAATATCGGCATGCTAATCCAACTCTTGAGCGATCTATCACTACAACAAAATACACCTGTTACAACAAGAGTTATTACAACAAAAATGATTATTGTGGTAATACACGTACTATTAAATCAATTCATTAGATTTTGTTACAAGAGTTACTTAAAAACTGGTAATTTATTACTTCAAAAATAAGTTGTTGTAATAGGTTGTAAAATATCGTTGCAATAAATCATTATGTAATTTATTGCAATGAAGTTAGTAGTTGAAGCAATAGTTATGAATATTACAACAAGACGTTTTGTTGCAATAGGAAAAATATGATTTTACAACAAGACGCTTTGTTGCAATAGGAAAAATATAATATTACAACAAGACATTTTGTTGTAATAGGAAAAATATGATATTACAACAAAACGCTTTGTTGCAATAAGAAAAATATAATATTACAATAAGACGTTTTGTTGCAATAAGAAAAATATTATACGAGAATATGAGAATAGAGTCACTTTCTCTTTTCTTTTTTCTTTCCTCCCTCTCTCTTTGCTCTCTCTTGTTCTTCTCTTTCTAAACCAAACCCTAAGACCCTTATTTCCCCTCTTTCTTCTTCACAGCAGATTGGGCTACGCTACCATGGCCAACTCAAGTAAGCCCTTTCATGGTTCATCTCTCCTCTTGCTCTCTCTCTCTTGACGACTTTTATTGGTTTTGTTCTGTTCTAGAGACGAACAGCCATTATTTAAAGTATCTATTTTATAAAAACCCTTTGCCTTAACGATTCAATCAAAGCTCTCTTTCTCTCTCTTTCTCTTTGTGATAAACACACAATGCCTCCTCTCTCTCTTTCACTCTAAATTATTCCAATTTTGTCCCTACTCTTTCCCCTTATTTTCATCTCTGTCCCTCGCTAATCCGCCGTCGATTCATTTTTTTTTTTTTTCTCTGGTCAAGCTTCTGGACGGTTTGGATTTCTTCTGGTTGAAATTATCGGGTTAGGGCTTTTGATCGTGGATTCTCGGAGCTATGGAGCCCTGAGTTGGGAACAAGTTTCGACTTAGCCGAAAGATCGGTAGCGGATTGTTCGAAGAGATCTATCTCGGTCTGTACCTTTTTTAATTTTAATTTTAATTTTTTTTAAAAAAAATTTCTGTTTCTTTTTTATTTTTGATTAATTTTGTTTCTTTTTTATCAGACCAATGAGGAGGTTTTATTAATTTTGAAACGTTGAATTTTGTGTTTTTCTCAATTATGGGTTTTCAGGTACTAATTGGGTCCAAATTGTTTGTGTTATTTGGTAAAAGTAGATTGTTCTTAGATACTAACGTTCAGAGTGGTTTCAATTTTTTGAAATGATTGCATTTTGTTAATTTGAATGTTATTTTGTTGGTTTTTGTGGGAATAAAAAATGGGGTTTGTGAGAAAATTAAGTTTTGAAAAATTAATGATTGTTTTCGGAGTGTAGAAGTTGCTTCGGTGTGGGTTTAGTATTGGGAATTTAAGTGTTTGCTAAGTCTGATTTTGTTGGGTTTTATACTGATTAAAGTTTTGGTTATTGCCTAGCTGTTTCTATTGGGTGAGTTACGCATTGTAGAATGCAAATGTAATGGAACTTTGGAAATGCGTATGTTCTAATATGTGTTCTGTTCCTTTGCTTCATGTGCTTGTACTTGTAGTTTTATCAGAAGGTTTAGTATTGAGAATTTAAGAACTTGCTAAGTCTGACTTTGTTGGGTTTTATCTTTCATGCTGATTATAGTTTTGGTTATTGCTTAGCTGCTTCTCTCAGGTTAGGTACACATTGTAGATTGCAATGTGTAATTTGTAATACTGTTTCTTTTTTTTGTGTGCTTGTAGTGTTCTGAAAAGGTTTATTATTAAGAATTTAAGTATTCGCTAAGTGTGATTTTGTTGGTCTTATGATGATTAAACTTTTGTTCATTGGGTTGATGTTTCTGTTGGTTAGGTACATTCAACACATGTACATTCTAGAATGCAAATACAATGAAACTTTGGAATGCATATTCACTAAGTCTGATTTTGTTGGGCTAGCTGATTAAATTGTGGTTATTGCTTAGCTGTGTCTTGTTATATTTGGCACCTACACATTCTAGAGTGCAAATCTATTATATATAAACTAATAAGCGAAGCTCTAGCTTTTTTCCTAAAGATGTCACATCAGATTTCCTATTCCCACACCCTTCCTCCTCACCCACACCTCTAATTAATTAATTCTCTCACTCTTACCTTTTAACATTTACCTCTATTTAATTCTCTCTCTTTTCATAGGCTTTTCCTCTTCCTCACATCTTCTTCTACCTCACCTTTTCATCTCCCTCACCTCCTCATCTCTCCAATTGATTGCACCCTAATCTCCTATTTAAACACCTTTGTGTGGTGTCCTAAACTTCATGTTCGATTGCCTTTGTGGGTTTGTTCCTATCATCATGTATTATTTATGCACGGTTGAGTAGGCGTTTGATAATGCCGATGAATAGCTAAATGCATTTTTAAAAGAAAGTTATTTGCCTCCCTTATGATTCTCATTTTTGTTTTTGTATTATCGATTTTGGTTTGCAACTGCTAAAGGCCTATACTGAAGATTCAAAAGGCGAAAGATATCTCATTTCAAAACAAGCACGAAAAAACGTGAATGAAAATGGTAGATTGGAACAAACAATTGTGAGAGAGCCACATGTAGAATACATTGAGAACTATTTTATGTTAATACTAAAAAAAAGTTTTAGTTTATATATATATATTTTTTTGTGTCTAACTTCTAATGGAATTGTTGATTTAATATGTATTTTTTTCTTCTTATGATTGATTGTGTTTTTCTTTTTCTTTTTCTGGATTGAATTGGTTCATGTAAACGCGAATAGATAAGGGGCCCATTAATGTTGATGAAGCTTTTGTCTCTTAGTTTTATACTAAAAAAAAGTTTTAGTTTATATTTTTTTTGGGTGTCCAACTCCTAATGGATTACAGATTCAACAAATATATTAAAGATACAAATAACATTTGGTAGATATCTAAAAATGAGGAAGAATTATTAAGGTCCTATTGCTTTTAACATATGAAAAAAAATCCGCGCATCGCGCGGGTCCACAACTAGTATAATATAATTTTGGAATGCTCATGTTCTAAGATACGTAGTTTGTATTGCTTCGTGTGCTTTTAGTGTTCTGCAAAGGTTTAGTATTGAGAGTTTAAGTCTGTGCTCAGTCTAAATTTGTTGGGTTCTATGCTGATTAAAATTTGTTGGGTCCTTTTAGAATTCACATATATTATGGGTTTAGGGAGGCGTGCAAATCAGGTTTTACTGCTGAACCCCCTTCTTTCTTCAATTAGTGATATATGCTTTCATGTTCTGTATTGATGTGTTACTTGATATCTACTTTCATGTAGGTCTACGTCATTGACTTTGGTCTGGCTAAGAAGTATAGAGATGCTTCAACCCATCAACATATTCCATATAGGTTAGTTGGTTTGGATTAGATTTTATATGACATTGGTTAACATATTCCTGGGAAAGAGGAAACAAAATGAAAAAGCATAATGTGTTTTCACCTGTTTTGGTTGCTTTTATATTGTGGTAGGTTGTCCTTGTTATGCCTGGTACCGTGACTACCATCAAAGATCTCACTATAATGAGTCATCTGAATTTTTTTTTTTTTTTTTATGTATCCAAAAATGTCCAGTAGTCTTCTCTTGCAATAAGTTTGACATTTTTCATATACTTTGCAGAGAAAATAAGAATTTGACGGGAATTGCAAGATATGCAAGCATGAATACTCACCTTGGCATTGGTATACCTATTAATTTTATTTTCTCAGTTCTTTTCTGTTATCAAATTTGTACTTTAATTTGTGTGTTTATGAATTTAAGCATCAATCTCTGTTGGGAAATTTGAGGATTGTTGGGAAATTTCTGAATGATCTAATTTGCGAAAGGAACTTAGGATGGTAATAATTCTATTTTTGCACCCAAAATTAACTAATCTAGTGGAGGAAGCATCCACTTGGAATGAATTGTAAATTTCTTTGAACCTAACCAGCAAGCTCACTCAGCACAAATCTGTCTCAAGCATAGTAATCCATATTTTTGGTGCTAATAAATTTCACTCTTTTGTCATTTATAAACTTATATGCTAGACTAATGTCTCTGGTGGAACAAAGTCTGTAAAGAGTGCGATGAATGCACATTGTCTAGGCACTTTGTCTTTATATTCAGGGATGTTTTATGGACGCACTATATTAGTCATTCATTTTGTTTGGAAAGGGTGAAAAAAGTGCGATGAATGCACTATATTAGTCATTCATTTTTTTTTTTTTTAACTTCCTCAGTATATTTTGGACAGTGAAGATGCTGTCTGGAAAGATTTTTTCTTCCCTCATAGAGCTTTTGTTTAAATAACTCGGTTGTTACAACCAATTGATATTGGAAACTTCTATCTAATAAAACTGGCAACCAAACATTAAAAATCATGATACCTGGTACTTACTTGACAGTGAGCATTTGTAGTTATTCCAATTTATAAGATATGGTAGCACCATTTTTAAGCTGCTAAGAAGTCACTCATGAAGCTCGGAGACAGACACGGGTGCAGATACAGATACTTTAACATGACACTGGCCCCTAAAACAAGACAAATCCTAGTAGGGATGTATGTGACACCTGAAGATAAATGGTGGCTTATTGCCAGACTCTATTTTTGACAATTAAGATCTTAGTTAAGGTTGCAAGTTATGAATATTACCTTTCTCTGAGTGCACACCAACCCATGAATTCTTCATAATGTATGTTCTTTTAGTCTTCACTTGGTTGGCACATATTTTCTCATTTGTCCTGAAGTTTATTATAACAACCCAGATAGTTTTTTTAATCTGAAGCTCGGGTCTTGCTAACTCTTTTCTTACCAGGTAATAATCAGAACTTGGCAAACTGCCCACAAAATGAAGTTGCAAAGAGGGCAGATTGACACTAGTGGACCAGACAATGACAACCTTCATATCAAGCGATACATCGCAAAATACACTATAAATCCTGCAATAGCTAATGGGCTTTCTAAATATGTTGGTTCAGTCAAGGTATGCTAGGATTAACATCTATGAGCTCAATTACAATTTGAGCTACACAAAAGTATAAATAAGTAATTGCTTTTATATATTAAGTTATATATTTCATGGATGACAGTTGCAAAATGGGCAGAAAAGCATGCATTGCTTACATTATTTGGTACACACTAATATCAGTTGGTCCCACCATAAGTCTCTAATATAAAAATCCATGCAGTTCACAACTTATTGATGTTTATACATCAGAGTTTCTAAATATAGTTGGCTGCCATCAATAATTCTGTTAAATCTTGAAATTGTTGTTGGCTTGTAGATGTGATCCATGAGATCTTGGATGATCGTAAAAATTGTAACATTGTCGTTAATATAAAGTGAAACAAATATATTTTTCTCTTTTTATAATTAACAATTGTTTTTGCAGGTTGGCAAGTTGGCCGATCTTGTTTTATGGAAGCCATCTTTCTTTGCGGCAAAACCAGAAATGGTAATAAAAGGTGGTGCAATTGCATGGGCCGATATGGGTGATCCAAATGCAAGCATTCCCACACCTGAACCGGTAAAGTTTGCTATTACTTCTATACACTGGAGCATGTTATGTGTTAGATCAATTATTTTGAATTCCACATGTTATGATGTTGACTACATAAATGATAAATGGATTGATGGTGCAAATTTTGGAATCTTAACCTGCCACTTGATGATAATTCTCATCTAAACTGCTAGTTGTGCTTACCTTTGTGAGTTCAAACTAAATCAACCTGCTTCAAGAATTGTAAGTTTGTAACCGTTAAAATGTCTCACTTATTCTTAGATGGTTAGGACAAATGCATTCAATAAGCTCACAAGAATTTATAAATTACATTATGATAAAAAATATTTGTCAGCAAGATAAATGGCATCAAGTTCCTTTACTAAGTTTAAGACATTAATTATTTTTCAGGTAATGATGAGGCCTATGTTTGGAGCATTTGGCAAGGCTGGAAGTGCCCACTCCATTGCTTTTGTCAGCAAGTCATCTATTTATCATTCTCATCATCACATCCAAATATGTAATTAACAATATAATTAAGCAATATAAGAAAATAACATTACCCTAATGTTCTATTTCATGAGATACACCAGATGATCTTTGGGCATTTAGAGATTGTTGATCAGGAGTACCAACATCCTAAATACAAATTATGATGAGTTAATAAGTTTATATTCATAACTATACTAAACAACACAATAAGACTAACCATAACAAAAAAATGTAAAGACCAAATATATTTATACAACAT
Organism: Fagus sylvatica; assembly: GCA_907173295.1. Classification (NCBI taxonomy): domain Eukaryota; kingdom Viridiplantae; phylum Streptophyta; class Magnoliopsida; order Fagales; family Fagaceae; genus Fagus; species Fagus sylvatica. The sequence continues at coordinate 37,729,334 of OU015769.1, read as the reverse complement.
TAAAATTTAATACTTGAGGAAAGTGTGAAGAAGATTGCCCCATTTTTTGCATCATGAAGGCCATTTGCTCCTTTAAAGTATCATATCCATGCATTTTTTCCTTCAAAATAACTAATTCATTCTTCACATCATGCAACTCTTGTCGCTCTCTTACCCGTTCTTCATCATCTTGTATTCGTATCCCTACAAGATTCTTATTAGTCATAGTTTTATTAGATGGAGTTGGTCCGAAACCTACTCCACGGACACGACCACTATGCTCTGCACCTATCACTTGACTATATGCATCATCAGGTGCCCATGAAATACTTCCACTAGAATCAGGTTTCAATTGACTTGAAGGGGTAGCTAACAACTCCTCCATTCTTTGCTAATATTCATAATTAAAACAAAATAATATATTAATGGTTAACAATGTGTTACTAGATTTGAGTTTATACATGTTTAAGAAATATAGAACTTACAATCTCTAGAGCCACTTCATCATTAACTGGCGTACCATCTTTGCGTTTATGAACTATTGGATATAACTGGGCACGCTCTGGTGCAACACCTTGCTTTTTTTTTTTTTTTTTTTCTTTTTTTTTTTTTTTTTTTCTACATTATGATTTAGATTCATTTAATTAACAATATTTGTTTATATAATAATAAAAAAAAATTTACGAAAAGAAATTGAGAGTTCTTACTATATCATAAGCATGGCTAGCATAGCTTTTAGATCCAGTTGTATGTGCATCTTTTTGCAATGTCCGACGTGCTTTGTTTCGTCTACTTTCTTCCTACATTCACCAAAATGACCTTATTAAATAAAATATGAATTTGTAATCTTATCAAATTTAGATAAATGAACATATAGTCTACATGAAGCATGTCATACATATATTACAAATAAATATTTATTAATACCTTGCCCTCACTTGAATACCAATAATCAACCAATACAGCAAAATCTTCTGGAATTACTGTGCTTGGTGCCTCAGCCAAAACCTGTGCAGCAGTTTTACTCTCACTAAAAAAACGCCTTTTTAAATCACATTTATTATTTTTAAACACATTCCCCATTTTTATAAGAGTGTAACTTTTCAAACAATTGAGTACTTGCTCCTCTTCGGGCATGACAAATTTCCCCTACAATCAAAAATTGAGTTAGCATATGATAAGAACTAATCATGCTAACACAATTTTCTAAAACTTAATACAAGTAATCATGACTTCAAGTATTATAACTTGTTTAATACCTTAATGATGTCCCAACACTGTTCTTTGCAATAATCCGGCACTTTATGCCAAGTTTTGTATTTAATTGGACACAAATGTGGCTTTCGTGCAACGGTTCCTATAAATCTAACAAAGATACCTCATTCTTTGTCTACTGGTTGCAATGCATTATTTAATGGTAATTCAACCCTTTGCCCAGGTGGAAGGTTCCAAATTTCTGACATCCGTGTAACCCCACGAACCCGACGTATACCGCTTGAATCTATTTAATGTAAAGAAAACAAAATCAACCAAATGACAATGTGAAATTGAAAGTACTTAAAACTGAAAGAACTTGAAAGTAATGACACTAACTCATATATACTACAAAATATTTAATGCAAAATATTGATATATACTACCTGAAATTGTAACATCGACTGGTGATTCCTCAACTTCTAAATCATCATCCAATATATCTCGATGTGTTTGTTCCTCAATAGTTGGGGTTTGTTGTGAAGGGCCTAGTGTAATGTCACGTGTACGAAATCGTTTTTTTGCCATATCTATTTATAATAACATAACCCAAAAAATACATTCACACAAGTAAAAAATAAAGATGAGTCACATGTAATATACATATTCAAGTAACAATTTAAGAGTTTAATTACCAACAAGAGACATATAATGAGACAAAATATAATCAAAATAATATAATGTATAATTTAAGAGCTATAACTACTCTAATTATCACTGGATTCATCATCTGAAAAATTCTCTTCAACATCATCAGATTCATCATCTGTAAAGTTCTCTTCAACATCATTGGATTCATCATCTGTAAAGTTCTCTTCAACGATTGGCGACGTATCAACTGTGATTCCTTCTACATCAGCCCGAGTGCAGTTAAGGTTGTCATTCACATCATCATATGCATCATCAATAGTGATATTGTAAGGGATATTCTCACAATAATTATCTTCTTCATCATCTTCTTCATATAAAACACCAATACCAACATCATATATGTCCCTTGCTTTTGTTTTAACAACAACAACCCAATCTTTATGTCTTTCATCTTCTACATAAAACACTTGGGAAGCTTGAGATGCAATGATAAAAGGTTCATCACTCAATTTTTTTCCAACATGTATCAAGTGAGAAAAATTGACAAGAGGAAACCCATACTTATCTATCTTGTATCCCTTCCCACTAACGTTAGCCCAATCACATTTGAATAATATGTATCTGAAGTTATCAAAATCATTCAACTCAATAATATCAGTTAAAACACCATAGTAATTAGTGTCACCTTCAGTGACGACACTAACTCCACTGTTTTGAGTTGTTTTATTTTCGTCACAGCCTTTGATGCGGAACATAAAACCGTTTGTGATATAACGCTTCAACCGTCTAGCTTCAGTATTTGGGCCTTGTGCAAGCCATCTCATTTTATGAGAAAGTTTATCTCTTTCGGCAACAGTCATTTCCAACACCTAATATAATCAGTAACTTTTATTATAAGTATATTCTTAAAATGTTACTACCACAAATAGTTTTATGTATTATACTTACATATTCCCTAAGCCAGTCGCAAAATGTTTCCATGTGAATCTTATGAATAAGATCATTAGTTATACGACGTGGTTGAATTTGAGCTTTTATGTAATCTTGGTGTACCCTATGTACGCAAATGTATTAGTGTTAAACAGTATGACCTTAGTTTGACATGTAGTGATACTAGTTAACATATTACTTACTTGCGAAATGGGATAACTTCATCACAATTGAATAGTACATTACGATGTGCTTGGATCCATGATTTTCGATCTAGTGTGATGTTCAACACCGCACCTGTGGAGTGCTCACTATTCCTGATTGGCCGATTGAATACAGTTTCAACAGATTCCAAATATCGTGAACAAAATGTTAAGCATTCCTCTGCTAAGTACCCTTCTGCAATAGAGCCTTCTATATGAGCTTTATTACGCACGTGAGACTTGAGACGTGCTAGATACCTATTCGACAAAATGATCAATAATGGACATTGAATTCGAACAAAATCAACTAGACTAAATTTACTATGTCTTACCTCTCTATGGGGTACATCCAACGATAATGAACTGGACCAGCAATCTTTGCTTCAGTAGCCAAATGTGTGACTAAATGTACCATAACTGTAAAAAAAGATGGAGGAAATATCTTTTCCAATTGGCACAACGTCACTGCAATTTTTTTCTCAAGATGCTCAAGATCTTCCACATTCAAGACTTTGGAACATATTTCCTTGAAGAAACAAGATAAGTCAATCAAAGCTGAACATACGTTTTTGGGCAAAGATCCCCGTATCGCTATTGGAAGAAGTTGTTGCATCAAAATGTGATTATCGTGACTCTTCAAACCTATAATCTTACGTTGGTTAAGTTGAATACAACGTGAAATGTTTGAAGCATATCCATCAGGCACTCTTATATCCTGTAAAACTCTCAAGAAACTATCTTTCTCTCTTGGAGTCATTGTAAAGCAAGCAGGAGGCAAATATGACTTATTGCTCCCAGTCTTTTGCGGGTGAAGTTCACGTCTTATACCCATAAGTTCTAAATCAAGGCGTGCCTTTAAGTTATCCTTCGTCTTGCGATTCAAGTTCAACAAAGTGCCAATTATATTATCTGTCATATTTTTTTCTATATGCATCACATCAAGATTGTGACGCAACATGTGATCTTCCCAATAAGGCAAGGTGAAAAATATACTTCTCTTCTTCCAGGTAGACCTTTCCTCCCCATCCCCTCTTTTTCTTTTTCTTTTCACTTTTTTATTTTTCTTCCCTTTTTTATTTGTCTTCACTTCTTTTCTTGCCTTCCCAAAACAACAGTTAACACCTTCTGTTTGCATAATTATGTCATTGCCTAATAGCATACTAGGAGCTGGTCTCATTTCCTGGCTCCCATCAAATGATGCTCTTTCTTTGCGAAATCTATGATCATTACCCAAGAATCGTCTATGACCCATGAAACAATATTTTCCTCCATTTTTTAACCAACGAGAATGTGTATTGTAGTTACAAGAAGGACATGCAAGAGCACCTTTCGTATTCCAACCCAACAAATCACCATATGCAGGAAAATCATTTATGGTCCACATCAATGTTGCATGCATTTGAAATATGCTTTTAGTAGACACATCATATGTTTCTACTCCAATATCCCATAATTCTTTCAGTTCTTCTATTAAGGGTTGTAAGTACACATCTATATCATTCCCAGGTGAGAATGGACCAGGAATCACCAACGATAACATGAAAGAAGATCTTTTCATGCACATCCAAGGAGGGAAATTGTATGAAAACAAAATGACAGGCCATGTACTATGAGCAGTACTCATATGTCCATACGGGTTGAATCCATCAGATGATAATCCAAGTCTGACATTACGAGGATCAAATGAGAACTCAACATGCTGAGAATTAAACATTTTCCAAGCTTGAGAGTCAGCAGGATGCCTCATTAACCCATCTTCTGTACGACCCTCAGCATGCCATTTCATATAAGCGGCTGTTTTGGAAGACATAAATAATCGTTGCAATCTTGGTTTTAAGGGAAACCACCGTAGAATCTTTGCACCTTTCTTCTTTCTCTTAGACAAAGCATCCGTATCATCTTGAACTTCATCCTCACTTTCTTCATCCTCACCTTTTTCATTCTCACTTTCTTCACCTTTACTTTTCTTCCACCTTGAAGCGCCACATACTGAGCAAGCTTCATCCAATGCATTCTCCTTCCAGAATAACATGCAATCATTAGGACAAGCATGAATCTTCTCATAACCAAGACCAAGATCCTTAATAATCTTCTTAGCCTCATAATTGTCTTTCGGCAACTTAGCATCTAAGGGAAGTAAATCTTGCAAAATTTGAAGCAACATCGTAAACGATTTGTTGCTCCAACCGCTAACACACGTCAAGTGATACAAATGCAGTATGGCTGACAATTTGCTAAAATTCTTACAGCCTTTATATAAAGGCTGCTCAGCATCTTCAAGCAATTTGTAAAACCTGTGTGCATCCTTATTAGGTTCTTGTGCAGGTTGTTGTATACTCGGGCCTTCTTCCATTGGTTCTGACATATTATGCATGGGGAATACGTCATGCAATATGTCACGAATATTACCATATTCATTAGAGATTTCTTGGACACCACTAACACTAGTTTCAGCAGAAGTTGTTGCTTGCAATGATTCCCCGTGAAAAATCCATGTTTGATAACCTTTAGAAATCCCAAATGATACTAGGTGATCATGCACAACAGGTATAGTGAACAATTGAGAATTCACACATTTTACACACGGACATGAGATCATCCCATCCTTCGTTGTTTTTTGAGATGAAAATTTCAAGAAATCAATAACCCCTTCATAATATTCCGGAGATATCCTACTCTTTTTCATCCAACTCTTATCCATTGCCATATAATGTGATACAAAAAAAAATACCTACAACACAATTTCATGAATGCACACGCCTAAGGTTAGTCCTAGTCACAATTATTTAATTTCACATTTAAAACTACTTAATGGATGCCAATGTTAATTGAAAGATAACAAAAAACAATTATACATGAAGCAAACACTCCCAATATCAACTTAAACCACCTTATAACACCATAGAAGCCACTCGCTTGCTCCAACTCAACAACCCACCACAAAACAAAGTATCATCAATTTCACTTTAGAATTCTATACATATGTAAATGTAAAGTACTTACTATGCCCAAACTGAGTGTAGATATTGAAAATCACAGACAAACGAACTGCAGAAACAAATTGCAATCGCCAAAGGAATTAGATCAACACCAAGACAAGTAAACTTTTGTCATCCATGACTTCATGACTAATCTGTTCAGTACCAAATAGCACATTCTAAGCACTTAAGAAGCTAATACTAGAAGAAATTTGTGTAAAATAAAGACAATGCATTGGAGTAAAAAAAAAAAAAACCACATACCCATGATCTCAATTAACCCAAAAGGAAGGTATATATTGACTATTGAATCATGAAACCTGCCAACTAATTAACAATTGTTAGTTAACCCCCATCCAATTAAGCAAAATAGGATTGTAAAATAACCAACTACCCAACATGAATCATATCTACATATTGAGTCCAAAACTAAATTACAACTAAAAAAATAATATAAGAACTGAGCTTTTTTAAAATTAAAAAAAAAAAAAAAAAATTCCATTATATGAAGCTTTTTCGAACTTTGGATTAGTTCAATCCACCAATTAAAAAAAAAATCAATTTGGTATACCAATTTAAAAGAAACTGCAAAATCATGTACCTGTTTGAATGGTCACATATAGAGTAGATCAGACATGTTTATGAAGTAAGAGATACATAAACATTGATTAAAATAATAAAAATATCCCACAAAACTCGGCTTCTAGAAATTTGACATTAAAATTGTTTTTTAGCCTATAGCAATCATTGAGACGTGCACCACAATTGTTGACACTCAGCATGTGGTGGATATTGTTTTATAAATATATGTATATTGCTAATTTGGTTAAGCTCAAGAATAACTGAAATTGGACATGGCATATGAAACAATCCAGTTCAATACATGGTTAGTTGGAGAATGTTAAAGCATCAAATTGCTTTGATTATTCTGTCGTTTGTTTGGTTTGGTGTGTACGCACATGCAGGTCTTAGGTAATTAAGGCTTAAAATATAGTTAAGTAAGATTGAATATCTTTGATTTCATATAAATAAATAAAAAAGTGGGTTCCACCCATCTTTGAGCCTGCCGTACCCTTCTAACTGTCCCATGCATCATGTGTCAATAAAGAAAAAGACACGAAAAATATAATAAATAAAATAAAATAAAATATTTTTGTTTTGGGATTTGGGCTTTTTGTTGATGCTCAATGAGTAACTCAATTAAAGTTCAATTAAACTTAACTTAATTGGGTCTAATTGGGTTAGCACTCATTTGCCCATTTATTAAATAAATGGGTTTGATTAAGTAATTAGTAAATGAGTTTGAATAGACTAATGGGTTTGGACATTTTTTACCACCCCTAAATACAACAAAAAAAGAGACTAGAACACCCCTGATCTAAAAAAAAAAAATAGAAGAACACCCCTGATCTTCCTAGTATATAATTCATTTTTGTATTTGGTTATGTACTGTCAAGATAAGTACGTTTTCAAAGGCTTTTAAAGCCACGCCTCCTTTGTTGACTATATTTCTTTCTATCCCCAACAGTGAACATGAATTTCAAGTGATGGCTATCTACTGTTAATTAACCATTGGCCTCCAATTTTTTATTTAAATTCAGCGTGAGCAACACAAAAGTGTCTCATTCTTATCATAGTAGAAGGTACCAAACTATTAGTTTTTTTTTGGCAGAAATACACTTTTGGTCCCTGTGTTTAGGGGGTGTTTTCGATTTGGTCCTAGTGTTTTAATTTCATTCGATTGGGTCCCTGTGTTTTTAAGCCGTTTTCAATTTTACCCCTGGAGCTAACTCCGTTAGTTTTAATCCTACGTGGCAAACGGAAAACTGACGTGGCAAAACAAAAATAATTAAAAAATAATTAATTAATATTTAAAAAATCCACATCATCATTTTAATAAATAAATAAAAATCACATTAAATTAAAAGAAAAAATAAAATAAAAATCCAAATTTTATTTTCTGAAAAAATAAAATAAAAAGAATTCAATCCCAATTTATTTTCTCTCGTTTTCTTTCACTTTCTTGCCAACCAAACACAACACACACTCACTTCTACACACTGATGAAACTCTTTTAGCATCCCAGCACCTCGATCAAAAATGGAGATTAGGCAAGGTTGAACTCTTTCATGCACAAACCTGTTCCTTTAGTTCCAAATAGCCCAGGACAGCACCGACCACACCTCGAGCTCCTCTCCAGAGAGCACCCAAAAATTTCACAAACAACTTAATTATATCAACCCACAACCACCAGATCAACACATCAACACTATCTTCATCCTCCACCAGATCTCAACAAAAAAAAAAAAAAAATTGCAACTCTCACAAAGAAATCGAACCTGACTCACTGGGTTCGGGTTCGAATCTTCAAGCTTCCGCTCTCACTTGTGTCGTGGAGGCTAGAGAGAGAGAAGCTCAAAACCCAGATGAGCCGTAGCTGGACTTGTTGTCGCGTCGATGGTGAAGCCAAAGAGGGCTAGGGGTTCGGAGCGAGAGAAGAAGAGGAAGAGCTAGGCGACGAAGGCGAGGAGGAAGACGAGTGAATCTCTCTTCCGGAGCTCCGAGTCCGATCCCCAGATTCTCAAAAGGCAAAGATCCGTGAGCGAGTCGTCCTCCAATTTCTCGCGTAGAAGCTTGGACATGGTTGGATCTGCCGGCCGGAGCGGGAACGCCCCGATGGTTTGAGTTTAGGAGCGACGCTGCCGTAGACCGGCGCCGGAGGAACTCTTTATCGTCGTCTTCCTCATCAACTGAGAGATTCTTCGAGATGCCCAGATCTGGTGAGGTTAAGAACAGAGGAGAGAGAAAGAAAAGAAAAAATAAAGGAAAAAATAAGAAAAATAAAAAGAATAGAGAGGAAAAAGAGTGTGGCTGACGTCGATTTTTTAAATATTAACTAATTATTTTTTAATTATTTTTGTTTTGTCACGTCAGTTTTCCGTTTGCCACGTAGGATTAAAACTAACGGAGTTAGCTCCAGGGGTAAAATTGAAAACGGCTTAAAAACACAGGGACCCAATCGAATGAAATTAAAACACTAGGACCAAATCGAAAACACCCCCTAAACACAGGGACCAAAAGTGTATTTCTGCCTCTTTTTTTTTTGGATGGATACCAAACTGTCAGCTTGAATAGCTATGTACATTGAATATGGATAAAGGCCAAAGGTGATACAGTGATTTATTACTAGAAGATTAAAATGAACTATCACCATGGGAGCAACCTGGAAGGATCCGTATGTGGGCTTTTTTTTTTTTTAATATATATATATATATATTATTTATTAGAATGTTTTAAAACAAGTGATGTTATCTCAAGAAGACATTCTAATGTTTTCTCAAAAGACATTCTAATGTAATGTTTTAGATTATAACTTTAAATTAACGTAGTATAGCTAAATATTTTGGGCAGCTCACGATGGTACCAAGGCCTAATACCAGTACTTATAAAAAAACATAGGCCTAATAAATAATAGTTGCTTATAAAAAACTAAAGATAAGCCTGATACTAGTTATTAAATCAATTAAAGAACCAGTTATCAAACAATTAGTTAAAGAACAGAAAATAAAATAAAATAAAAGACATTTAAAACATAAAATGCAAAAAGCAAAAAGAAAAAGTAAAAGGAATGGGGGAGGAGGATCCACGTGGTTGGAGAAGAATGAAACAAGGGGGGTGTTGGCTGATAATTGATAAGCTAAAATGGTTGTCTTGTCCGTAAAGAATAAGAAAAAAAAGCAGAAGAAAAGAAGAGGAAGAGAAGGAGAAAGAAGAAAGAGTGAGAGTCAAAGTTACAAAAGGAGTTTCAATGGGTTTGCTGCCAAGCTCACTGAACGTGAAAGACAAAGGCTAGCTAGTGAGTGCTGCAAGACAATTTTATTATATGATTTCCCAAGAGTGACATAATTTTCTGGCTCATAAATTAATAGCATGTATTTTCTATACTGTGATATGCAGATAGGAAGAAAGTAGTGTCTGTTTTTCCAAGTAAAAATTACAATCTTCAGAGGGAGAAGAGAATACCAGTGTCCAATGGTGAATCGGTGGTCAAATGAACAACGGCACAGCTCCGTGGTATAGATCTAGAGACCGAGTCCAAGCGAGAGTGAGAAAGTGAGAAGTTGAGTGAGACAGCTGAGAAGTTAAGAGCGAGAGTGAGAAGCCGAGAGACAATATTACAATATAGTGGTTATGAAAAAAAGAAAGAAAAAAAAGCCCTTACCTTTGAGTTTGTTGAACTTGGATTTGGAGGTGGGTGAGAGAGAATGATGGTGGCGGCAGAGAGGTAGTTATGGGTGAGAGGGATGGTGGTGGCAGAGGTGGTTGTGGGTGAGAGAGATGGTGGCGGCAATGGCAGTGGTGTGGGTGAGATGAAAGTGGAGAAAATTTTAGGGCTTTTTAGTATATCAGATTAGAACACGCGGGAGTGAAAAATTTAGGGAAATTTTTAGCGGGTAAAATAAAGCAAGAAACGGTGTAGTTTTGGAAGTTTATTTAATGTTATTCTGACTGTCAAGGATACAGTCACAGTATCATTAGAAATCTGTGACTGTCCAAAAAAACCGGTCACATAAACCTATTATATAGTGGCTGTTACTTACAGCCAGAACAGACTACATATAGTGGCTGTTATTACAATAGCCACTAGAAAAACAGTCAGTATTCCTTGGTTTTTTTGTAGTGAATGTAAAATTATCTTTTTCACTTTATATTTGATTTGTTTATTGAGAATTTTGGAGGTTACAAATCATGTCAAATCAACGGCTTTATAAATTGCTTAGAGATTTAGGCCATCAAGTCATATTCCATCTATATTGAAATTCTACCTTGGGAGTTTTCTTCCTCTAAGCTCTCTCTCTCTCCCCCCGTTCTCCTTGGATTCAGAAAAAAAGCCAAATTTTGTTGGAAGATCAAAGATGAATATGACTGCTAGGTATAGTCGCAATCTCTAGTATGGCATTGTCCTGAAGCACATGTTAAAACTCAGAATGTTCAATGAAATGTCAATGAGCATAGCAAAATGAAGATCATGTGTGTATATTAGTGCTTTTGCTTATTGCTGATGCTGCTGCTTGTTGCTTTTGAATAGGTAATGGTATCTGGCAAGGAGGAGCCTGATTCTTCTCTCCCTCCTGCCATGGATGGCCTTTTGAGAGTTCACAAAAGCATTGTTGATGGTTTGGGGGGTGATTCATCTCATGCTCCACCGGGAATGGGAGGCAAGGTCTCAACAAGGTTGCTTGTGGCTGCCTCTCAAGCTGGAAGTTTGATTGGAAAACAGGGAGGAATTGTTAAATCCATTCAAGAAGCATCTAATTGTGTTGTTAGAGTTCTTGGAGCAGGTTTTATCTCTTAGATTTTATTTTCTATAAAAATTTTCCTTCCTTTTGAGTTGAATTCATTTATGAATATATTACATTAGCTTTCTCCTTGAGTTGCCTTGCTTCTTAATTTATGTCACATGATCTGTCAGATATTTTTGCTGTTCCTTGCGGTGCACCTTAGTAGAATGTCATAACCTTGCAATATAAAATTTCCATTTTTGTTCAACACAACTAAATAACTGAGGCCTAATTTGGATTATTAGAATCATAGTCAATTTTCAGTGGCTGCATCTAAGCTTTGGAGCACCAGTTTTCCTTTAGATCTTACATTTTTGTTTTGGTTAGCCTCAGTTGATCACTTCAAATAAATAAATTCATTTATTAGTTTTTGTTTCAGTTTCTTTAGAGAATTTATGTGTCCTAATCTCCATTTGGTAAATGATTTCTGCAGAAGACCTACCTGTTTTCGCTCTTTAGGACGATAGGGTTGTTGAAGTTGTAGGGGATCTAGCAGGTGTGCACAAGGCGGTGGAGCTAATTGCATCTCATCTCAGGAAGTTTTTAGTTGATCGAAGTATAATTCCTATATGGACAAAGATTAGCTTCAACCCGGGTTGGAGGAAATTCCTCCAACCCATTGGGTGGCACCATTTATTATTGGACATGTGTCCAGTCATGTGCATTGCACATGCCCACTTAACCCTTAGTTAACCCCGTTAACCATTTCTCTCTCTGCCTCTCCTGTAACTCACTCTCTCTCCTTTCAGCCGTCCCCCCTCTCTTCTTAGCCGCCGGTCCCAGTCGTCCCCCCTCTCCTTTAAGCCGAAACCCCCTTTCCAACATCAGATCTCAACAAAACCCATGGCTGAGCTTGATCTCTTCGTCTCTATCTCCAATTTGAGCATAGCCGAAACCCCCTTCTCCTCCATCTGGTTCTCTCTCTCCTCCACGCTAGTTCCCCAACCCCAACCCCAACTCAACCACCAACTCCACATCACACAACTTCTCAAGCACCCTAAGCCGAAACCCCCTTTCCAACATCAGATCTCAACAAAACCCATGGCTGAGCTAGATCTCTTCGTCTCTCTCTCCAATCTGAGCATAGGTTTTGATCTGAGGTTGTAGATCTACAATGATATAGATAGATCTGAACGGAGGTGTCGCGCCGCTTGCCTCACCATACCCAGATCGGGTTAGTCTCTTTTGTCTCTTTGTTGGTTTTGTGTGAAGATTTGATAGGGTTTGTGTTGATTTTGTGTGAAGATTTGAAGGGGGTTTGTGTTGGTTTTGTGTGAGGATTTGATGGGGGTTTGATATGATGTTGGAAAGGGGGTTTCGGCTATGCTCAGATTGGAGAGAGAAGAAGAGATCGAGCTCAGCCATGGGTTTTGTTGAGATCTGATGTTGGAAAGGGGGTTTCGGCTTAGGGTGCTTGAGGGGTTGTGTGATGTGGGGTTGGTGGTTGAGTTGGGGTTGGGGTTGGGGAATCGGCGTGGAGGAGATAGAGAACCAGATGGAGAAGAGAGAGTCTGTGGAGGAGACCACACAGAGGCGAGAGAGAGTCTCTGATGGAGGAGAGAGAAAATCTTAACGGGGTTAAGGGGTGTTAAGTTGGTCATGTGCATTGCACATGACCAGGACACTTGTCATTCAATGAATGGTGAGTTTGGAGGAAGGGCTCCAACCCTGGTTGGAGCCAAACTTTGTCCTTCCTATATTTGAAATGCATGTAAGAACATGGTTTTCACAACCTGAGCAATAAAGTGAAACCTGTCTTTTAGTTTTCTAATAAATATAATTGTTGACTTATTGTGTTTTTTATTGAGCAACAATTGATATACCTTATTGCAACGAAATAATCGAGGCAATAAAAATGCTATATAACTTTATAGTAACTAAATGGTTGAAGTAATACCTTATCGCAACAAACTAGTTGTGGTAATAAATGAAATTATTGCAACAAAAATTTTGTTGCAATATATGATATTTATTGCAATGACATATTTTGTTGCGAAAACTTATTACCACAGAGTTTATTGCAACAGCTAAAACCTATTACCACAGAGTTTATTGCAACGGCTTGCAACGACTAACTTTTGTTGCGATAAAAATTTATTGCAACAAAATAAAAGTTATTGCAACAAAAACTTTTGTTGCAATTAACCTTTTTTCTTGTAGTGTATGGACAATGCATTTAGAGATATTGATGTAAGCAATTGTAAACAAAACAATCCTCCATAACCGTAATAATTATAAATCAACACCAGATGGGTTATTGCGGTATCTTAGGAATGTTTGTGTCCATTATAAAGATCAGGAAGTGCAAGATGTTAACTACTTAAATGAGCAATTTATTGAACAGAAGATTACTGAAGTTTCCAAACTCTTTCTAGTTCACTTGTACAACAAGATGTGTAACTTGCCTATTGAGCTCGAGCTCTAAAGACCTTAGCAGTGATCCTTTTGTGTTGAGCGTGTATCTTTTCCTCTGTTGAGAGTCTTTCATTTTCTATGTTGTAGATTATGTTTTTAGTTGTTGATTGACAAGATACAAATCATGGGCAAAAATTATGAATGGTGTTTGGATTTTCTATTACTATGTTGTTTGAATGCAGCTGTAATAATATTTAGATTCTTCTAAAGTTTCTCCTCATGTTTGTCAATTATAATATCTATTGTGAATATCTACATTGATATAATATCTAATGTAATGATGCTTTGTTCATCTAAGAAAAAGTGCATTGTTTAGGAAGAGTTTTTCGCTTTTGAGAAATTTATTTTTACGGTTCCATATCCTGCAACTTACTTCGTGATGCTCTAGAAGTGAGGCTGGTGGGCCAGCGCAAATTTGTGTTTGTATAAGAAGCCAAATTTTAGTTTCAACTTTGCTACCCAACGTATTTCACAATTTGTTGAAGTGGTAACTTGTGATGGGTAGATAATGACTTTTATATGGGCCTATCATTGAAATCGTTTTTCAATAAATTGTGAAAAAAATTTGTCGACTTTTCATCAAAAAAAAGAAAAAAATCTGTGGACCAAGTTGTGTCCTTAGATTTATACCTTTAGTTGTTTTATGTGTGAATCTTATTTGTTAAGCCCCTAACTAATGCAAGCAATCAGAAGTTGGTTTTCTTTTTTTAGTTTAGGAGTAAATGGGCGTGAAGCAATTTTTAATTCGAGGCGTGGTGTCAAGGAACCTTACATGTGATGCTTGGGAAGTTTATGTGATACTTAAATGTTGAGGAAACATAGTAGAGTTTTAATTTTGGTTAAATTATTAATTTGGTCTTTTTTTTTGTAAATATTAATTTGGTCCTCTAAATTGTTTCAAAAAGTTTATTCTTAACTATTAAGGGTACGTGTAGGTTTTTGTTAGCTCAATTGGTAAAGGGATTCTAATACCGCCTACACAAAAAACACTTTCTTTTTTTTTCTTTTATCTTGCCATTCATTGCAAAAGAAGTACTTGCACTCTCAAAATATTTTAGAGTCTTAGACACTTAAGCCCTATTCGGTATACAAGAATAGATTTAGGAATGAAATGACTCTTCTTTTATAATCATCATTAGGGTGTTGGGTAACTTTTTCATTACTGGGAATAGATATTCTTAATGAATAATTATTCTTTAAAATAAGAAATAGTTATTGCTTACAAATTTTATTTTTTTTGGGTTTTTTCATGATGTATCTATCTATATACTATATAAAACCAAAATTGTTTGGCTTTATGTTGACTCATTCACAATTTTACACATCATCATTTATTTTTATTAAGAATTTTGACACATTATATTTTCTTTAAAAGGTAGAATATATCATACAAAACACAATCATAATAAATGCATAATACTAGAATATATAGTTCCATATAGGCATATACAAACACAATAATAATAATAAATGTTTATTAATAAATATTATAATCATCAAATTTTATATTTAGACAAAAAAAAAAAAAAAATTCATATTATGTTAAATTTTCCCGTGTATTACATGTGTTACCGACTAGTTAATTTAAATTTCAAATATGTAATTAACTTTTTATGTTTTATTTTTTTATGAAACATGCTAAAAAATTATATAAGTGTATGAATGATGTAAGGATATTTTAGGAAATTTGATTGGAATATGATTTTATTCTATCATCAAATCATGTTATACCAAACTTTGAAATACATGTTTAGGCAAATAATAATAATAAAAAAAAAAACATATATAGGTTCTATTTCAGTGTTATTACCAAACAGATGAATCTTCTTATATTTTTTTGTAAGGGTCATTCTACAATATACATTTTTTTTTTTTTTGTGGGTATGGTACCCAGTCAAATCTTAACCATTGTTATCATTAAATGTGATGTAATTATCATTATATGTGACATTATTATTATCTAATATGATTTTGGTACTATCTATTTTTTTATATATTAAATTTAAATAAATAAATAAAAATTTAGGGTACTAATATGATGGTGGGACGTGGGAACTATCATGTGAGGTTATTATAATCACATATGACATTTGTACCATCAAATGTGATATTTTACCTATTCGAGGTACCATACCCATACAAAATTAATATTCTAGAGTTACCCTTCTAATACTTATTTCTATTTTCAAGTAATCATCATTATAATATACCAAACGTGTCCTTTAAAACCATTATCCAACTCTCTTCTTAACATTTAACAATGTTGACAAAAGAAAGTAATCATAGTGCCAATGAACTAGATCTTGAATGGTACATCATTAAGAGTAAGATTAATAGTAAAGTCGTAGGTTCTGTTAATATAACCCTCTGAGTCTTCCGGTGAGGCCGATGACAACCTTGCCCAATAAGAGCAGCTTCCTTGCCTGATGTGAGCACAATAATACCTGCCATCTGGAATGGCCTGGATTTTGAAAGGAAATGACTAAGGGTTAGGAGAATTGCAGTGGATCTGTTGAGTTGCTGCCAACTATAACAGCCATTGCAAAGGATATGCCCATGTCTATTTCTGCACTGAGCAGCAGCTCCTCTCCATCTTGTCTTGCTTGATTTGGATGCTTCATAAAAATGAGAGCATGCCATGAGCTTCGAAATCTCGCACTTGGCTGGGGAAGAGTTCTTCTGTCGATGCTTAGTTCCTGCAATCTAAATCCTTTGCTGTCATACATGAGTTGAATAAATGATTAGCATAATGAATGACAGTATACGTGGGTTTTGGTTTCCCTGCTCAGAACAAATGTTGTATCCATGTGCTCTATTAAAAATGAATATTTTCTATCCTACCATTTATATTTCACTAACTAAAAAAAAAAAAAAAAGAATAAAAAAAATGTAAAAGTGTGGTGAATTGAGTTTTGAAATACAAAAAGTAGAATAAAAAATTTATATTCCTCTATTCCGTTATCTAGCAGACTAGCACACAAATAAAGCTCATTGAATGAGCCCTAGTTTTTTAATCATTTTATTTTGGCAACCACTTCAGACGTTTGTGTCTCCAAACCACTTTAGAACCAGAGCAAATAAAAGGATCTTTTGCCTTAACTGCATCAACGTGCTTGTGACTCGTGAGGATTGAGTCGCGGGCCACAGCGGGTTGCCAACATCGATGCCGGCGATGATAGCAGCAACGCATCTGTAGCCGATATTCTTTCAAACTATCCTCTATGAGACTATGAAGAATTTTTGCCCGTGCGATTTACTGGGCTGGTATATCAGTGGGTTGTGACGCTGGTTTAAAGCTTCGATGGGTTTGTTGAGGTTTCAATAGGACTGCGGAATTCGTTCGATGGGGTTTTTTGGCTTGATACTTTGATGGGTTCACTACTTAACTGAGCTTGCTGGAGTCTTCGATTGGCTTGCTAGAACGGCTTTGAATTGCTGGTATGGAGGCTTCGAGTTGCTGGTTTGGTGCTTCGATTTCTTCGCTGATTGCGTCGATCATCGCACTTTCACAGCCCCTAGGTTTTGTTCTTCCATATGGACGCTGATGATGGTAAGACGTGGAGTCTGATCTTGCATCGGTTTGTCATCGATGATTGGTTCTGCGGTGTGGTTGATCCTTCATCAACCTTTTACTTGGTCGACCAAAAAGTCTTTTGGCCTTCCAAGATATGAATTTGTAATCTGCTCAATCTGGAATGAGATTGAATGCACCTTGATCCCTGAGTGCTTCACGTGATCCTTGATAGCATTTGTTTTGCTAGCCATTATTGCAAAACATCATAGACAATGGTCCTACAATATATATATATATAAACTCTAATATAAACTTACACATACATACCGACCGACGTCTTTATAAAGGAGTATTGAGACTTTTTGGAGGGAGGGATTACCACTACAACGAATGCCCAAGTGACTGGTCCCACAATAAACTTGATTCTTGGTTTAGCAAATGGAATGATTTGATACCACGATTTCATCTTGGCGGTTGAATTTCATAGCAAATAATCAACGCCATATGTAATGTGGTAGAAAATAACTACGTTTTACCCTTTCTCAATTGGACTAGCCACTTGGAAATTTGATTTGTCAGTCATATTTTCTCACATTCCTATCTTAGAATAAAAACATAGAATCTAATAGATTATTTACACTCATTGATTCATAGACATTTCCTTGTCATTTAAAGTCACTTTTCTCAAGATTAAAATCATAAAATACTTCATACTCTTCTTAATTCTTCTGATAAATTGTTGGTAGATTTTTCATTTTTCATTTTTCATAACTCAACCCTTTATCTTTTGTAATTTTCTTCAAAAGGTAAAATATATCATTTCATATACAAAACACAATCATAATAAATGCATAATACTAGAATATATAATTTCATATAGGCATATACAAACACAATAATAATAATAATAAATGTTTATTAATAAATATTATAATCATCAAATTTTTATTTAGACAAAAAAAAAAAAAAAAATTTCATATTATGTTAAATTTTCCCGTGTATTACATGTGTTACCGACTAGTTAATTTAAATTTCAAATATGTATTTAACTTTTTATGTTTTATTTTTTTATGAAACATGCTAAAAAATTATATAAGTGTATGAATGAAGTAAGGATATTTTAGGAAATTTGATTGGAATATGATTTTATTCTATCATCAAATCATGTTATACCAAACTTTGAAATAACATGTTTAGGCAAATAATAATAATAATAAAAAAAAAAACATATATAGGTTCTATTTCAGTGTTATTACCAAACAGATGAATCTTCTTATATTTTTTTGTAAGGGTCATTCTACAATATACATTTTTTTTGTGTGGGTATGGTATCCAGTCAAATCTTAACCATTGTTACCATTAAATCTGATGTAATTACCATTATATGTGACATGATTATTATTTAATGTGATTTTGGTACTATCTATTTATTTATATATTAAATTTAAATAAAAAAATAAAAATTTAGGGTACTAATATGATGGTGGGAACTATTATATGTGAGATTATTATAATCATATATGACATTTGTACCATCAAATCTGATGTTTTACCTATTCGAGGTATCATACCCACACAAAATTGATATTCTAGAGTTACCCTTCTAATACTTATTTCTATTTTCAAGTAATCATCATTACAATATGCCAAACGTGCCCTTTAAAACCATTATCCAACTCTCTTCTTAACATTTAACAATGTTGACAAAAGAAAGTAATCATAGTGCCAATGAGCTAGATCTTGATTGGTACATCTTTAAGAGTAAGATTAATGGTAAAGTCGTAGGTTCTGTTAATATAACCCTCTGAGTCTTCCGGTGAGGCCAATGACAACCTTGCCCAATAAGAGCAGCTTCCTTGCCTGATGTGTGCACAATAATACCAGCCATCTGGAATGGCCTGGATTTTAAAAGGAAATACTAAGGGTTAGGAGAATTGCAGTGGATCTGTTGAGATGCTGCCAACTATAACAGCCATTGCAAAGGATATGCCCATGTCTATTCCTGCACTGAGCAGGCAAGCAGAAGCTCCTCTCCATCTTGTCTTGCTTGATTTGGATGCTTCACAAAAATGAGAGCATGCCATGAGCTTCGAAATCTCGCACTTGGCTGGGGAAGAGTTCTTCTGTCGATGCTTAGTTCCTGCAATCTCAATCCTTTGCTGTCATACAAGAATTGAATAAATGATTAGCATAATGAATGACAGTATACGTGGGTTTTGCTTTCCCTGCTCAGAACAAATGTTGTATCCATGTGCTCTATTAAAAATGAATATTTTCTATCCTACCGTTTATATTTCACTAACTAAAAAAAAAAAAAAAAAAAAAGTGTGGTGAATTGAGTTTTGATATATAAAAAGTAGAATAGAAATTCCTCCCTTATCTACCACACAAACAAAGCTTATTGAATGAGCCTTGGTTTTTTAATCATTTTATTTTGGCAACCACTTCAGACGTTTGTGTCTCCAAACCACTTTAGAACCAGAGCAAATAAAAGGATCTTTTGCCTTCACTGCATCAACGTGCTTGTGACGCCGGCCACAGCGGGTTGCCAACATCGATGCCGGCGATGATAGCAGCAACGCATCTGTAGCCGATATTCTTTCAAACTATCCTCTATGAGACTATGAAGAATTTTTGCCGGTGCGATTTACTGGGCTGGTATATCAGTGGGTTGTGACGCTGGTTTAAAGCTTCGATGGGTTTGTTGAGGTTTCAATAGGACCGCGGAATTCGTTCGATGGGGTTTTTTGGCTTGATACTTTGATGGGTTCACTACTTAACTGAGCTTGCTGGAGTCTTCGATTGGCTTGCTAGAACGGCTTTGAATTGCTGGTATGGAGGTTTCGAGTTGCTGGTTTGGTGCTTTGATTTCTTCGCTGATTGCGTCGATCATCACACTTTCACAGCCCCTAGGTTTTGTTCTTCCATATGGATGCTGATGATGGTAAGACGTGGAGTCTGACCTTGCATCGGTTTGTCATCGATGATTGGTTCTGCGGTGTGGTTGATTCTTCATCAACCTTTTACTTGGTCGACCAAAAAGTCTTTTGGCCTTCCAAGATATGCATTTGTAATCTGCTCAATCTGGAATGAGATTGAATGCACCTTGATCCCTGAGTGCTTCACGTGATCCTTGATATGCATTTGTTTTGCTAGCCATTATTGCAAAACATCATAGACAATGGTCCTACAATATATATATATATATAAACTCTAATCTAAACTTACACATACATTCCGAAGTTTTTATAAAGGAGTATTGAGACTTTTTGGAAGTAGAGATTATCACTGAAACGAATGCTCAAGTGACTGGTCCCACAATAAACTTGATTCTTGGTTTAGCAAATGGAATGATTTGATACCACGATTTCATCTTGACGGTTGAATTTCATAGCAAATAATCAAGGCCATATGTAATGTGGTAGAAAATAACTACGTTTTACCCTTTCTCAATTGGACTAGCCACTTGGAAATTTGATTTGTCAGTCATATTTTCTCACATTCCTATCTTAGAATAAAAACATAGAATCTAATATGTCACGCCCCAAACCCGACAGGGTCTGGTGCATGAGAAGATTACAACCCAAACACCTGTAAATTTTTTTTTTCCTCAAACATTTCATAACTGTATGTCAACTTAGAATATCCAAAGTCCATTATCAAAAATTTGAGTACACTAATCCATAAGTTCATACATTAAGCCATTTACATATATGTACGTCCTCAAAATATAAGTCAGAGCTTTATGACCCTTACATTGACCACTGGCCACAAAAGAATGGAGGTCTGTGCATAATTACATAAAATTACATGTCCATATTCCTATACAAAAAAATATCTCTTAGGTTGTGCAACCCCAGCAACAACTCTGGGTCTAACACACCTAAGGTTGAACTACCAAAAATATAGCCTCCACAGAGTAGTTGTCTAACTACTGCAAACCCACAAAAATTCAGCTTGCTGAGTCTCTGCCTACTCTGTAAAAATCATAATTGAAATGAATGAGCTAAAGCCCAGTAAGTAGATAAATAATGGGGTTAGGGGAAATATAAGTTTATTGATACTAAAGCATGTTACAAGGTGTGTCCACTTCTTCTGCTACTCCTATCTACTGTGAAAATAAGAGTGCTATTTAGATTGCTCGCAATGATGTCTTCCACGAGCGGACCAAACACATTGAGATCGATTGTCATCTTGTTTGGCATCACCTTCTTCAGGGTTCCCTCCAGTTGATCTCTATTTCCTCTCATGATCAGCTAGCCGACATCTTTACCAAGTCACATCCCACTGGACGTTTCCATGATCTAGTCTCCAAACTCCAGTTGGTTTCTCATCCTCCACCTTGAGTTTGAGGGGGGCTGTTAATATTATAATTAGTAGTCCATTGGGCTTTGGGCTCTAGCCCGTGTATATGCTTACTTGTGCATCACTCCTTTTCCTTATACAGCACATTACTTGTGCATCACTTTCTTTCCTTGTACATCCTCATATGCCTCCTATATAAAGGCACTCTACTGTATTGTATTACACACTTCAATATACAGAGAATTATTCACAATTCTAACACCAGGGAAGTTAGACCTCATAAGTCAGTCAATTATAAATGATGTTTAGATTTCATAATTTGTCATTATTTCTGATCCTTAACCTCCTGAAAAAAAAGCCGTCTGTTTCATGTGAAAGTTTTGGAATGAGCTCCTTTAAAACCTTGGTAACAATAGAGAGCAACGAAAAGTCTTTCCTCATCCTGAAAGGTTCGTGTGTGGTCATTTATGTGAATAAGTAGTTCATTATGATTGTGGTGTGGTTATTTAAATAGACAGTTTGTTTTTTTGGATAAGAAAATAGATAAGTGTGGTTATTTAATGTTATTGTACAAATACATTAACTCAAAAGATGATGATTTAAAAATTACCTCAAAAAAGGCCTCTGAGATTTTTTAAACTTCCATTAACACATACAAACATGCAAGGTTACTTTTTCTTTTGTGGAATCTCATCATTTGAATTTAAAATTTTCACCACCTCTAACTAATTATAGATGAAAGAACTCTATTCCAATTAGGACTATACACAGATTTTCATAGAGAAAACAAACACATGCCTACGTATAAGGTTACTTTTTTCTTCTGAAGAATTCTATTCCAATTAAGAATCTAGATATATATATATATATATTCGAATTAAAAAATTAGTATCGTGTTTTTAAATTTTAAATGCTATTATATATACCGAGTAATACATTTTATGTTATTGGACAAATGCATTAGCCTAAACAAAAGAAATGTACAATATGCCCAAAAAATGAAAAGAGCCTTTGAACATGCGCTCCAGCTAGTTGTAATTAATCTTTTATCAATCAAAAAATTAAGATCATATCCTGGTCTTGATATTAAGACCAATTTAAATAAATATTTTTATGGTATAAACTGTGAGAGTGACAGTTGAATTACGAAGAGTGAGAAGTACTTGTTGTATTTGGGCATCATTCAGTACCATCAACGAAGCTTAGCAAGGAATATGCATTCAAGATTGCCGTAATTTGGTACATCCAAAGGACATATTGGTATTATCTAGTTTTACAGAAATTAGGTTGGATATGATTAATAAAAGAAAGATAAGTGTTTGATGGCTTAGATTTGTCGAAGAATATGTGTTTTCTGTTGAAGCAAGACAAAAATAAAAATAAAAACCAGAAGAGTACAGAGAACAAGAGGATGAAAAGAAGAAAGAAATAGAATATTTCCATCTTTTAGACTCATTTGAGAGTTGACACATACACAATATTTAGAGAGAAGAAAGAAAGAAGAAAGAAATAGAATTTGCAATTTATTGGTTGCTTCGAGTGAAGCAAGGCTTTCAAATAGGCTACTTCCTAACCAACTTGTGTTTTGATCGAAATAATATCTCAATAGGTTACTTACTACATAACTTGACTTTAATACCATTTGTAACAACCTAAGAAAAACGATAATCATATATGCGCTTAGACACCTCTACTTACAATATGGGCTCATTACAATTGTTTATAAAGCCCAATCCCCCTGAGTATATGTCGGATGTGAGACTCAACACACACACAACACACATTTATTAGAACTTGGGGAAACACAAATCATGCTAGCACCTATTATTTTTCACACCACTCAACTGCAAGCTCCTATTATTTCTCAAAATCTGTTGGGTTATATTATTTCAAGAGTACTCTTACCTTCAATGTTCAAGCCTTCTTAGCTATGTTTGAAGTTCAAACGACCGCGAAACCAACCTATTTTGGTGGAGCTCTATTTTAACAGTTTCCTAAAATTCCCCCATATTCTAATAATAAGTCGTTTAGGTCGTTTAGGTTGTTTAGGTGGATCAGCACATTTAGGACTGGGTTGGGAAGTGGGATTCAGATCCCATTGCGAGTCAAACATCTGCATTTTACAAAGGAACAAGTTTATCAGTAAAATATTTGACCATGCATTTGGATAAATATTTTCTCACAAAATTAGGATCACATGCAATATTTTAAAATCACAGTTTTAAGAAATTAAAATTTTCAAGTTGGACATTAAGGGCAGGAATAAAATAAAAAATTTCAAAAAGAACCTTGTGCAAAAATGCACTATGTTGTTTCACAATGAATTCACAAACTTTAAGCAAAGGTTTACCAGTAAACTGTGACAAAATCACATGAGTAGCTCTGGGAAGAAACATACTACGTTGTTTCACAAGGAATTTCACATATATATATATATATATATATATATATATATATATATATGGATTTACCACTAAACTTGGGTAAAATCTAACAAAGTACATTGGGCAGAAATGAACTATGATGTGTCACAAAGAAGACCCAGGTTCCATTGGGAGGGGGATACAACTTCAGGATCAGTGATCCAGTGTACCACACCCACACTCACTAACACTCAACTCGGTCCCCATTCTCAAACATAGCCTTGTTCCCATTTCCGACTCCCTACCATAAACTTGTTTCAAATCCACCAAATTTTACTACTAACATGAACACCAAGCTCACAAAACTTTCCAACCAATCTACGCAATGCGGTAGATTTGCGGCCATGGGAGCCTCGATCCCAACCAAGTTTGGCTCCTCCTACGGATAGAATGGATAGAATAATGAGTCTATCTCTAACATAGGGATATTTCACTGTTCCTATCGACTTTGTGGCTAGTTGTGGCCGAACCGATGGTTTTCAAGGAGTTAAAGGACTAGTGGTTTTGCAACGAACATTACCAAGCGAACGTTTATTCCAATGTGCTCCTTTCTCAAACTTTAGAGACATTTGTAGATGTGAACAACCTCTAGTGCTTGGTCTGACAATTGAGGCCAAATTCCCACACCATCTGTGGGAGGAGTTCATGGTGACTTTGGAAAATGTAGCCTTATTGCTTGAAATCCCGATAATCTTTGAGGTTAACAGCTTGGAGATTAAATTTTAGGGATTTCTAAACGTGAAATGCATTTTGTAAATAATTTGGCATGTTTAGTTGAGATTTGGGAAATAGTGAAATGCATTTTACAAAATCTATTTTCTAGAGTAAAAGTCAAAATACACAAAATCTACGTATGTATTTTACTTATTCAAATTGTTAAAGCGTGTAAGACCCACTAACATTAACCCCGCCCAACGTAACTATTTTTCTTTTCTTTTCACTTTCTTTTTCTCTTTCATTTTCATCTCCCTCTTTTCCTTCTCTGCTCTCCTCTCAAATAACGCATTTTCACTAGCAAGATCCCATAAGATATTCTTCTTCCTTCTCACGATAACTACCTCTCTCTCTCTCTCTCTCTCAATATATTATTTTAGTCCACCTAGTAAATCACACCAATAGTGCCCAATAGTCCACTCACCCAATAAAAAAATGAAGTGTTATAATTTTTTTATAGAAATAGAAAAACTTTATTAAAAAGAGATATCCCAGTATAAGAATCCAAAAAATGATGCAAAGAATCACAAGAAACAAAGCCCCTTACGGACACCCAATTAAAAAGAGTTCTAAAAAACAACAATTTAAGCTCAACTATATTACTCTCACAATCCTCAAAACTTTGCCCATTATGCTCTCGCCAAAGACACCACATCAAGCAAATACAGCACAACCCTCCAAATCTTCCAATTCCAATGTCCCCCAAACTTACCTTGCCAACATTCCAACAAACCCAAAACACTCCTTAGCATAACCCAAGAAACACCAAATAAGCCAAAGAGCATCGACCACAGTTCATGCACAACAAGACAGTGAAGCAATAGATGGTCAACCGACACCCTTTCATACTTACACATACAACACCCATGTGTTTTAAATTAATGAGTCACAATTAAGAGAGTTTAAAAAGACCAAAATACACTTTGTTAGATCCGGTTTTCAATTCCTCACTACGACTTTGGCTTTTGACATCTCCCCACAACAAAATTTCTCAATCACCTTTGCCAGTGGAGAGGCGTGGATGGCTTTCGACATCTCCACCACAAACATGAAAACTCAGGTTGCCTTTCACCAGGAGCCCCCCCTGATTGGGTCCATGCTGAGCAACCCCACGTGATCGAGCCACCACAGATTAGCTAAAATTCCACTTGAGGCAACAAATTACAAGAAAAAAAAAGGCCGAAAAAAAGGAGTACCAAATAATAAAATTGGTCATCTCTTTCGTAACGGGTGCGCGAAGATATTGATTTGCTTCTTCGTCCTCTTTGTCTTTGTGAGAGAATTTTAAGATCAAAAGGTCAACCCAATGGTCAAAGGGTTGGTGGCCGTTCATGTCCTATGGCTTAGGTTCTACTCTTGGATTGTTGCTGCAGCTAGAGAGGCACTGATTTATGGTGTACCATTACTTTGTATAACATTGAACTAGTGATTGCATCTTCTTTGTATTTGCCTTGTGCTTTGATAAGCAATGGGAAAGGTGAGCAACAATGGAAATTCAAAGCCAAAGACATTGTCGATCACCAAATTTTGTTGTGCGGAGATGTCAGAAGCCACAGTCACTCCATTGTTGGAGGTGGAGGTGGTTGTAGTAAGGGATTGGAAGCTAGATCTAACTAAGAGCATTCACATCCGGATAGATAAACAACTCTATTAGCAAAAATAACTACTACTGTAGCAAAAATTCACAAAACATGCTCTCATCCGGTGCTCTATTATTGCTAAAAAAATTACATGATGCTACAGTACTCGGTATTGATACCGAGTACTGTTCTACATGTAAATCAATTTTTGTGTTTTTTTATTCATTCTCTCCCTCATCTCCCTCGCACTCTCTCGCTCTTGCTCTCGCCGTTTCACACAAAAACTCTCTCTCTCCTTTCCCTCGCACTCACTAGCTCATTGCCGCCGGTGTGATTGGTGGCTCACTGCAGCTGTTGGTAATGGGTTGAAGTTTTGAGTTATGGGTTTGGCGGTGGCTATGGGTTTGTGGTCAACCGGTGGTGGCTCTGTGTAGTGTGTGTGGTTGAAGGAGTTAAGCTTCGTGGGTTTGTGGGTATGGGTTTCCGGCGTGGGTTTGTGTTGGCTCTGTGAATGTGGGTTTGTGGGTATGGTTTTCCGGCTATGATTTGTGGTTGTGGTGGCTTTAATTTTTTGTGGTGGAAGTGATTTTTGGTTGTGGTTTTGTGGTGGTGGGTTTGTGGGTATGGGTTTTTTGTGATGGGGTTGTGGTGGCTGTAATTTTTGGTTGTGGGTTGCCGGTGGCTCTGTGATAATATGAAATTTTTTGTTCACCAGAGCTGTGGAAGTGGGAAGTTTTTTGTTCACCGGAGCCGTGGTAGTAGGATGTGAGAGGTGAGAGAAAGAGGGATATGAGAGATTATTATTATTATTTTTTTAATTTAAAAGATTATTTTAATAGGATGTATTATAAAATAAAGAGTGGGATGTGAGGTGATTGTAAAAGTGGAATGGTAAAATAGAAAAGTTGGCATTTTGAATAGGTAAAATAGATTTTTTTTGCATTTCGGGATGCGAATGCTCTAAGTGTATTTTGGTCTTTTTAATCTTAGGTGGGTGGACCTTTGGGCATTGTTGACATAATTCACCAGGTGTAGAGCTGATTGAACCCATAGGCCATGGCTTATGGCCCAAGACATTAGTCAATAAAATCTAAAAAAAAAAAAATGGAGTAGAATATTAAAAAAAATATCTCAATTTTAAACTAATAAAACCTTTTGGGAAATGTCTAGTAAAAAAACCCTATAGTTTTAACTTTGTGACAAATTAAACCCCATATTTTCAAATGTGTCATTTCAAACCCTACATACTTTCCTTATTGTGCCAAACACTTGAAAATTATTATTTTTTGATAGGTAAAAAGGATTGCATTAAAAGAGACCGAAACTCCAACTAAGTGCATAAAGTACGCACTTAGAGGGAGAGATAATTACATAGGAACTAAAGCAGGGACAAAAGAAAATTTAAAGAAACAACACTTAAAAATTATGAAACACTTAAGACCATAAGTAGTGGTTTGTTTGACACAATAATTGAAGTATGGGGTTTAAACTTTAAAGTGACACATTTAAGAGTATGAGGTTTAGTTTATCACAAGGATAAAACTATAAGGGTTTTTTTTTTTTTTTTTGGAATTTTCCCAAATCTTTGTTTTAAATAGTAGGGAAAAAAAAAATTAGGTTGTTAATTATCTTGTAGGAGTAATAATTAAACCCTAAAATTTAGCCAATAGATGAAAATATCTTATAAGAGTAATAATTAAGCCCTAAAATTTACTTAATCAGACATTCTAGGGACACATCACACCCCCGCAAGCATGTTCTAACAACCGACATGTAGGCAAAACAACACTGTTGACCCCAATAGATGTCTTGGTGGAGGCCAATTGGAAGTGGAAGAAAGATTTGTGAAAGTTGATAATGTGATTGTTGAACTTGATGCAAGTTTGGAAGATTTGTACATGGGATGTTCAATGAAGGTAAGATTATGTCAAGACATGTAGTTTGAGAACATGCATGTTCTTAAGCAAAAGAATCTATTGTAACATTGACTATATTGCCAAGAATAGCAAAAAAAATCTTTTGTAACATTGACTATATTGCCAAGCATAGCAAAAAGACTACCACTAAGCAGCATGCATTCATTACCTAGAATTGTGTAATCCATATGATAGATTATAGTCGTTGTTCTTTCCTTGAAAAGATTTGTGTAATCCTGCTAATATTCAAAACTCAAAGGAGTTTATCTCCAATCAAATTGTATAGTTAATTGCTATGGCTATAAAAAAAATAAAAAGGCATTCATTCCTCATCTTGGTTACCTGGAAGTAAAGCAAAATTGTGACAAACTTATTAAAGAGATACACCTATTTGCAGGTTGTAATGTTTGAGGGGGGAGAACTGCTATGAGGATTTCAATTTTGAGGAGGCTTGCAGATTTCTAGAGATTTCTTTGCGCCCAAGACATGCCAAAGCTTCGACCATCCATGTCATCCATGTCCATTTGGATTTTATGTAAAGGATTTTAAATGTATGTTTTTGTGCCTTTGTGATTTTATTGGCATTACGTATTTTTATAATTTCTATTATTAATGATGATTGTATTTAAGTAGATATTAATATTTGAAATCTTCATTTTTGGGATTTTATGTAATAGATGTTAATTATTATTATTTTTTTATAGGTAATAAGAATTGTATTAAAAGAAACATCCCTGTGCACAAATAGTGCACATGATGAGAGCAAAATTACAGCAGATTAAATTGAAAAGAAGCTGAGCGCCAAGAAGCAGCAAACTCAGTAACAATAGTAATAGTAGTAGTAAAGCCCCATATCCTCGATTAGTCAAATAAAGAAGTAACAAAGTTGCCAAGGAACTGATCTGGGGAGCTAGACACATCTTCAAAAGTTCGCGAATTCCTCTCCCACCACACCGTCCACATTAGACACATAGGAATTAAATTCCAAATGTGTGAATGATGCTTACCAAACCAGTTACACCATCCAAATAATAAATCCACCACTTGCCGTGGCAGAACCCAATGGACGTGAAATCCAACAAAGACAAAATTCCAAAGCTTCTGAGCTGCACTACAATGCAGTAGCAAATGGTCCACAATTTCTCCTTCGCAACGACACATACAACATCACCTCGCCATTGTATACCCTCTCCGCATAAGATTGTCACATGTTAAAATTCGACCCCAAGTCGTTGTCCAAATAAAGAAGGCCACTCTAGGGGGAGCTTTAACCATCCAAATGCTTTTCCAAGGGAAACTCACCCCCATCCTAGCATTCAAGGCATAGTAAAAGGATCTAGAGGCAAAGACCCCATCCTTGCACAATTTCCAATGCAAACCATCAGGAGCCGCCCTAGGAGCCACAATAGGAGTAGTGTGAGAATGAAGGAATTGGAAAAACTCCACTACCACATCAACCTCCCAATCATTAAAGTCACGAACAAATGTAACATTCCACTCCCGAACTCCTCTAAAATCTGGACTGGTCAAAACATTGTCAATTGTAGCCTCACGATTAGAAGAATAAGCAAATAAATTAGGGAACAAAGCCATCAAGGTAGCATCCCCGCACCACTTGTGCCTTGACCAACCACAAACTCCACATGCTGAAAATAATCTTCCCAGCCTGACATTATGCCTATCTAAAGTCCACACCGATGTGGACCTCTAATGGGCTTGGTATGCTAGCCACCCAAATCTGTACCAAACTTCGCCACTAAGACACGCTGCCACAATTGGTGCTCTTCCAACCCAAATCGCCATAACCATTTCCCCAGCAAAGCTTTATCAGTTAGAATCAAACTCCTCACCCCAAGATCCCCAGCTTCTTTCGGAATACATATCTTATCCCAACCCACCAAGTGATATATAAACTCATCTCCCAGACCACCTCAAAGAAAATCCCTCTGCAATTTCTGAATTTTGTGAACAACACTAATAGGAATAGTGAAGAGGGCAAGGAAATACGTTGGAAGACTAGATAACGTACTTTTCATAAGAGTCAAGTGACCCCCTTTAGAGAGGTACATCTTTTGCCAGCCTGAAAGCCGTCTTTCCATCTTCTCAAGAATAGGATTCCAAACTGCCACCGCTTTGTACGAGGCCCCCAAAGGCATACCAAGATAAGATAAGGGCAGAACACCGATGTGGCAGCAAAGAGACTCAGCCAAGTCTGAAATATTCTGAACCTCCCCAACCGGAACCATTTCACTCTTAGTCATGTTCACCCGAAGACCAGTTATCGCCTAAGAAACAAGTAAGGACCAGCTGGACATAAGTCAATCGGTTAGGATTCGCATCACCAAAAAGGATGGTATCATCAGCATAAAGAATATGAGAAATACTTAAACCATCAACTACATTACAACCCGCCCTGAAACCCCGAATAAGACCCTCCTTCTCCACTTTCCGCAACATCCTACTCAAGACCTCCATTACTAGAAGAAACAATAAAGGAGAGAGGGGATCCCCCTGCCGCAACCCTCGAGAACAACTAAAGAATCCTTCAGGAGAACCTTTAACTAGGACTGAAAATTGAACCGAAGAGATGCAAGCTTCAATCCAACGCCGCCACCTACTGCCAAATCCCATTCTCTCCAAAAGATGCAAAAGGCAAGACCAATTCACGTGGTCATAAACCTTTTTGATATTCCAATTTGCAAATAACCCCAGACTTAATTATAATGTATGTCAATTTTATGTGTACAAATTATTTATAAGAAACCATTAATTTTTTCTTATCATAACCATCATATTTAAGGGCGTAGCCAAGATTTTTACTCAGGTGACAATTTTTTTTTTTCTTTTTACAACACTGTTATCCAAGGCTTCGCCTCAACTAAATCCCACAAGAATGTGCAATCCTTATGTCTCATACACACCAGGTAATTACCTAGCCCACTGGCCCTGGTGGTGGCCCTAAAGGGATCACTGTTGTGGGGTTTCGACCTTATAACTTAAACTTCTTGGTGCATATTACGGCTCACCCTTCCATTAGGTTACCCCCTTAGGGCTACTTAGGAGACTAAATTATGAATTCATAAGTTAAATCATAACTCACAGATATATCGGTGCTATATGTGTAAGAGGGTGAGGGAGACGATGGATCACCTTCTTCTTCATTGTGCTTATGCTTATGAGTTGTGGTCTTTCGTTCTCCATTTGTTTGGAGTGTCTTGGGTTATGCCGGCTAGAGTTATTGAAGTTCATTTTGCTCAAAGTCAAAAGTGATTGGATGAATGAGTTACCAAGCTCACGATGGAAGCAGGTCAATATACTACCTTAGATTTTGTTGATTTCTATTTCCCTTGTTTGATTTTTAATTTTCTTTGTATTTTTTATTTTTACTGCCCCAGATTATACCTTATATCCTGGGTGCTCCTTTTTTGTTTTTTCATTAATAAAGATTACCTTTAATCAAAAAGTGAGAAAGACAACAATAATTTTATAATTCCATGTATTACATGACCATATATCAAACTCATTATTCACAAGTCAAGAGCAAAGAAAAGAAAAATTCAATGTTGACACAACTTATGCGACACCTAATCCAAACTTAAAAGGAAAAAAAAAAAAAAAAAAAAAAAAATCAACTTTGAGGGAGAAAAAAAGGTGATGTTGATAATGAGAGAGAAATAAATAATTTAAGTTTTAAAATTAAGAAGGCAAGAAAAAAATAAATAAAAAAACTCACCATGAGCAATGCATAGTGCACTTTCACAATTGCATACACAAGCACAGTGTGAGCACTTGTGTATCACAAAGCTGGAAAGTAAATCTTGATAAAAGTTGTAGCACAATCCATACTGACCTATGCAATGAGTGTTTTCTAACTACCCACCTCCCTCGGTAAGGAATTAAATTCTATGATGGCTAGATTTTGGTGGGGCACACAAGGAGATAGCAAAGGCATTCATTGGATAGTGGGAGAAAATTTATGATAGAAGGAAAATGAGGGATTAGGCGGATTTAGAAATGTTTAATTAGCAAAGGTGGGATGGCGTTTTGTCCAAAATATACAACATGGTAAAGCACAATATTTTCCTTATGGAGATTTTTTAACAGCCACTATCAAACGCGAAGCCTCATATACTTGGAAAAGTATAGCGAGTGCGAGGTGGGTTTTGGAGAAGGGGCTAAGATGGCGCATTGGCAATGGATGGCTAGTAGACATATAAAGGGATAAATGGCTCCCAAATCTCGCTACATTAGAACCACTCCCTCATT